>OU026147.1:35426651-35549796 GCA_907269125.1 Eristalis pertinax | reverse complement strand
AACACATAACCACAGGTGCGCACAGGTCTTAGGTACGCCTAGTTGGGCCGCTGTGGCAGTTGGAAGATGAGCCATGGAAAGGCTCCAAAATCCTTACTATACACTGTACATTTTTTTAGGTGAAAAATTCGATGTCGTCGGATCCACTCCAGTCTTTGGATTTCGTTAATACACATCTCAACACATAACCACAGGTGCGCACAGGTCGTACGTACGCCTAGTTGGGCCGCTGTAGCAGTTGGAAGATGAGCCATGGAAAGGCTCCAAAATCCTTACTATACACTGTACATTTTTTTTAGGTGAAAAATTCGATGTCGTTGGAGCCACTCCAGTCTTTGGATTTCGTTAATACATATCTTAACACATAACCACAGGTGCGCACAGGTCGTAGGTACGCTTAGTTGGGCCGCAGTGGCAGTTGGAAGACGAGACATGGAAAGGCTCCAAAATCCTTACTATACACTGTACATTTTTTTAGGTGAAAAATTCGATGTCGTCGGATCCACTCCAGTCTTTGGATTTCGTTAATACACATCTCAACACATAACCACAGGTGCGCACAGGTCGTAGGTACGCCTAGTTGGGCCGCTGTGGCAGTTGGAAGATGAGCCATGGAAAGGCTCCAAAATCCTTACTATACACTGTACATTTTTTTAGGTGAAAAATTCGATGTCGTTGGATCCACTCCAGTCTTTGGATTTCGTTAATACACATCTCAACACATAACCACAGCTGCGCACAGGTCGCCGGTACGCCTAGTTGAGCCGCTGTGGCAGTTGGAAGATGAGCCATGGACGGCTCCAGAATCCTTACTATACACTGTACATTTTTTTAGGTGAAAAATTCGATGTCGTCGGATCCACTCCAGTCTTTGGATTTCGTTAATAGACATCTCAAAACATAACCACAGGTGCGCACAGGTCGTAGGTACGCCTAGTTGGGCCGCTGTGTCAGTTGGAAGATGAGCCATGGAAAGGCTCCAAAATCCTTACTATACACTGTAAATTTTTTTAGGTGAAAAACTCGATGTCGTCGGATCCACTCCAGTCTTTGGATTTCGTTAATACACATCTCAAAACATAACCACAGGTGCGCACAGGTCGTAGGTACGCCTAGTTGGGCCGCTGTGGCAGTTGGAAGATGAGCATGGAAGGCTCCAAAATCCTTACTATACACTGTACATTTTTTTAGGTGAAAAATTCGATGTCGTCGGATCCACTCCAGTCTTTGGATTTCGTTAATACACATCTCAACACATAACCACAGGTGCGCACAGGTCTTAGGTACGCCTAGTTGGGCCGCTGTGGCAGTTGGAAGATGAGCCATGGAAAGGCTCCAAAATCCTTACTATACACTGTACATTTTTTTAGGTGAAAAATTCGATGTCGTCGGATCCACTCCAGTCTTTGGATTTCGTTAATACACATCTCAACACATAACCACAGGTGCGCACAGGTCGTACGTACGCCTAGTTGGGCCGCTGTAGCAGTTGAAAGATGAGCCATGGAAAGGCTCCAAAATCCTTACTATACACTGTACATTTTTTTAGGTGAAAAATTCGATGTCGTTGGAGCCACTCCAGTCTTTGGATTTCGTTAATACATATCTTAACACATAACCACAGGTGCGCACAGGTCGTAGGTACGCTTAGTTGGGCCGCAGTGGCAGTTGGAAGACGAGACATGGAAAGGCTCCAAAATCCTTACTATACACTGTACATTTTTTTAGGTGAAAAATTCGATGTCGTCGGATCCACTCCAGCCTTTGGATTTCGTTAATACACATCTCAACACATAACCACAGGTGCGCACAGGTCGTAGGTACGCCTAGTTGGGCCGCTGTGGCAGTTGGAAGATGAGCCATGGAAAGACTCCAAAATCCTTACTATACACTATACATTTTTTTAGGTGAAAAATTCGATGTCGTCGGATCCACTCCAGTCTTTGGATTTCGTTATTACACATCTCAACACATAACCACAGGTGCGCACAGGTCGTAGGTACGCCTAGTTGGGCCGCTGTGGCAGTTGGAAGATGAGCCATGGAAAGGCTCCAAAATCCTTACTATACACTGTACATTTTTTTAGGTGAAAAATCCGATGTCGTCGGATCCACTCCAGCCTTTGGATTTCGTTAATACACATCTCAAAACATAACCACAGGTGCGCACAGGTCGTAGGTACGCCTAGTTGGGCCGCAGTGGCAGTTGGAAGACGAGCCATGGAAAGGCTCCAAAATCCTTACTATACACTGTACATTTTTTTAGGTGGAGAATTCGATGTCGTCGGATCCACTCCAGCCTTTGGATTTCATTAATACACATCTCAACACATAACCACAGGTGCGCACAGGTCGTAGGTACGCCTAGTTGGGCCGCTGTGGCAGTTGGAAGATGAGCCATGGAAGGCTGCAAAATCCTTACTATATATGCACTGTACATTTTTTTAGGTGAAAAATTCGATGTCGTCGGATCCACTCCAGTCTTTGGATTTCGTTAATAGACATCTCAACACATAACCACAGGTGAGCACAGGTCGCCGGTACGCCTAGTTGGGCCGCTGTGGCAGTTGGAAGATGAGCCATGGAAAGGCTCCAAAATCCTTACTATACACTGTACATTTTTTTAGGTGAAAAATTCGAAGTCGTCGGATCCACTCCAGTCTTTTGATTTCGTTAATACACATCTCAACACATAACCACAGCTGCGCACAGGTCGTAGGTACGCCTAGTTGGGCCGCTGTGGCAGTTGGAAGATGAGCCATGGAAAGACTCCAAAATCCTTACTATACACTATACATTTTTTTAGGTGAAAAATTCGATGTCGTCGGATCCACTCCAGTCTTTGGATTTCGTTAATACACATCTCAGCACATAACCACAGGTGCGCACAGGTCGTAGGTACGCCTAGTTGGGCCGCAGTGGCAGTTGGAAGACGAGCCATGGAAAGGCTCCAAAATCCTTACTATACACTAAAAATTCGATGTCATCGGATCCACTCCAGTCTTTGGATTTCGTTAATACACATCTCAACACATAACCACAGGTGCGCACAGGTCGTAGGTACGCCTAGTTGGGCCGCTGTGGCAGTTGGAAGATGAGCCATGGAAGGCTGCAAAATCCTTACTATACACTGTACATTTTTTTAGGTGAAAAATTCGATGTCGTCGGATCCACTCCAGTCTTTGGATTTCGTTAATACACATCTCAACACATAACCACGTACGCCTAGTTGGGCCGCTGTGGCAGTTGGAAGATGAGCCATGGAAAGGCTCCAAAATCCTTACTATACACTGTACATTTTTTTAGGTGAAAAATTCGATGTCGTCGGATCCACTCCAGTCTTTGGATTAAGTTAATACACATCTCAACACATAACCACAGGTGCGCACAGGTCGTAGGTACGCCTAGTTGGGCCGCTGTGGCAGTTGGAAGATGAGCCATGGAAAGGCTCCAAAATCCTTACTGTACACTATACATTTTTTTAGGTGAAAAATTCGATGTCGTCGGATCCACTCCAGTCTTTGGATTTCGTTAATACACATCTCAAAACATAACCACAGGTGCGCACAGGTCGTAGGTACGCCTAGTTGGGCCGCTGTGGCAGTTGGAAGATGAGCCATGGAAAGGCTCCAAAATCCTTACTATACACTGCACATTTTTTTAGGTGAAAAATTCGATGTCGTCGGATCCACTCCAGTCTTTGGATTTCGTTAATACACGTCCCAACACATAACCACAGGTGAGCACAGGTCGTAGGTACGCCTAGTTGGGCTGCTGTGGCAGTTGGAAGATGAGCCATGGAAGGCTCCAAAATCCTTACTATACACTGTACATTTTTTTATTTGAAAAATTCGATGTCGTCGGATCCACTCCAGTCTTTGGATTTCGTTAATACACACCTCAGCACATAACCACAGGTGCGCACAGGTCGTAGGTACGCCTAGTTGGGCCGCAGTGGCAGTTGGAAGACGAGCCATGGAAAGGCTCCAAAATCCTTACTATACACTGTACATTTTTTTAGGTGAAAAATTCAATGTCGTCGGATCCACTCCAGTCTTTGGATTTCGTTAATACACGCCTAGTTGGGCCGCTGTGGCAGTTGGAAGATGAGCCATGGAAGGCTCCAAAATCCTTACTATACACTGTACATTTTTTTATTTGAAAAATTCGATGTCGTCGGATCCACTCCAGTCTTTGGATTTCGTTAATACACATCTCAACACATAACCACAGGTGCGCACAGGTCGTAGGTACGCCTAGTTGGGCCGCTGTGGCAGTTAGAAGATGAGCCATGGAAGGCTGAAAAATCCTTACTATACACTGTACATTTTTTTAGGTGAAAAATTCGATGTCATCGGATCCACTCCAGTCTTTGGATTTCGTTAATACACATCCCAACACATAACCACAGGTGAGCACAGGTCGTAGGTACGCCTAGTTGGGCCGCTGTGGCAGTTGGAAGATGAGCCATGGAAGGCTGCAAAATCCTTACTATACACTGTACATTTTTTTAGGTGAAAAATTCGATGTCGTCGGTTCCACACCAGTCTTTGGATTTCGTTAATACACATCTCAACACATAACCACAGGTGCGCACAGGTCGTAGGTACGCCTAGTTCGGCCGCTGTGGCAGTTTGAAGATGAGCCATGGAAGGCTCCAAAATCCTTACTGTAAATTTTTTTAGGTGAAAAATTCGATGTCGTCGGTACCACTTCAGTCTTTGGATTTCGTTAATACACATCTCAACACATAACCACAGGGCCGCTGAGGCAGTTGGAAGATGAGCCATGGAAAGGCTCCAAAATCCTTACTATACACTGTACATTTTTTTAGGTGAAAAATTCAATGTCGTCGGATCCACTCCAGTCTTTGGATTTCGTTAATACACATCTCAACACATAACCACAGGTGCAAACAGGTCGTAGGTACGCCTAGTTGGGCCGCTGTGGATGTTGGAAGATGAGCCATAGAAGGCTCCAAAATCCTGTACATTTTTTTAGGTGAAAAATTCGATGTCGTCGGATCCACTCCAGTCTTTGGATTTCGTTAATACACATCTCAGCACATAACCACAGGTGCGCACAGGTCGTAGGTACGCCTAGTTGGGCCGCTGTGGCAGTTGGAAGATGAGCCATAGAAAGGCTCCAAAATCCTTACTATACACTGTACATTTTTTTAGGTGAAAAATTCGATGTCGTCGGATCCACTCCAGTCTTTGGATTTCGTTAATGCACATCTCAACACATAACCACAGGTGCAAACAGGTCGTAGGTACGCCTAGTTGGGCCGCTGTGGATGTTGGAAGATGAGCCATAGAAGGCTCCAAAATCCTGTACATTTTTTTAGGTGAAAAATTCGATGTCGTCGGATCCACTCCAGTCTTTGGATTTCGTTAATACACATCTCAGCACATAACCACAGGTGCGCACAGGTCGTAGGTACGCCTAGTTGGGCCGCAGTGGCAGTTGGAAGATGAGCCATGGAAAGGCTCCAAAATCCTTACTATACACTGTACATTTTTTTAGGTGAAAAATTCGATGTCGTCGGATCCACTCCAGTCTTTGGATTTCGTTAATACACATCTCAACACATAACCACAGGTGAGCACAGGTCGTAGGTACGCCTAGTTGGGCCGCTGTGGCAGTTGGAAGATGAGCCATGGAAGGCTCCAAAATCCTTACTATACACTGTACATTTTTTTAGGTGAACAATTCGATGTCGTCGGATCCACTCCAGTCTTTGGATTTCGTTAATACACATCGCAGCACATAACCACAGGTGCGCACAGGTCGTAGGTACGCCTAGTTGGGCCGCAGTGGCAGTTGGAAGATGAGCCATGGAAAGGCTCCAAAACCCTTACTATACACTGTACATTTTTTTAGGTGAAAAAGTCGATGTCGTCGGATTCACTCCAGTCTTTGGATGTCGTTAATACACATCTCAGCACATAACCACAGGTGAGCACTGGTCGTAGGTACGCCTAGTTGGGCCGCTGTGGCAGTTGGAGGATGAGCCATGGAAGGCTCCAAAATCCTTACTATACACTGTACATTTTTTTAGGTGAAAAATTCGTGTCGTCGGATCCACTCCAGTCTTTGGATTTCGTTAATACACATCTCAATACATAACCACAGGTGCGCACAGGTCGTAGGTACGCCTAGTTGGGCCGCTGTGGCAGTTGGAAGATGAGCCATGGAAGGCTCCAAAATCCTTACTATACACTGTACATTTTTTTAGGTGAAAAATTCGATGTCGTCGGATCCACTCCAGTCTTTGGATTTCGTTAATACACATCTCAATACATAACCACAGGTGCGCACAGGTTGTAGGTACGCCTAGTTGGGCCGCTGTGGATGTTGGAAGATGAGCCATAGAAGGCTCCAAAATCCTGTACATTTTTTTAGGTGAACAATTCGATGTCGTCGGATCCACTCCAGTCTTTGGATTTCGTTAACACACATCTCAGCACATAACCACAGGTGCGCACAGGTCGTAGGTACGCCTAGTTGGGCCGCTGTGGCAGTTGGAAGATGAGCCATAGAAACGCTCCAAAATCCTTACTATACACTGTACATTTTTTTAGGTGAAAAATTCGATGTCGTCGGATCCACTCCAGTCTTTGGATTTCGTTAATGCACATCTCAATACATAACCACAGGTGCAAACAGGTCGTAGGTACGCCTAGTTGGGCCGCTGTGGCAGTTGGAAGATGAGCCATGGAAGGCTCGAAAATCCTTACTATACACTGTACATTTTTTTAGGTGAAAAATTCGATGTCGTTGGATCCACTCCAGTCTTTGGATTTCGTTAATACACATCTCAACACATAACCACAGGTGAGCACAGGTCGTAGGTACGCCTAGTTGGGCCGCTGTGGCAGTTGGAAGATGAGCCATGAAAGGCTCCAAAATCCTTACTATACACTGTACATTTTTTTAGGTGAAAAATTCGATGTCGTCGGATCCACTCCAGTCTTTGGATTTCGTTAATACACATCTCAATACATAACCACAGGTGCGCACAGGTTGTAGGTACGCCTAGTTGGGCCGCTGTGGATGTTGGAAGATGAGCCATAGAAGGCTCCAAAATCCTGTACATTTTTTTAGGTGAAAAATTCGATGTCGTCGGATCCACTCCAGTCTTTGGATTTCGTTAATGCACATCTCAACACATAACCACAGGTGCGCACAGGTCGTAGGTACGCCTAGTTGGGCCGCTGTGGCAGTTGGAAGATGAGCCATAGAAAGGCTCCAAAACCCTTACTATACACTGTACATTTTTTTAGGTGAAAAATTCGATGTCGTCGGATCCACTCCAGTCTTTGGATTTCGTTAATACACATCTCAACACATAACCACAGGTGCGCACAGGTCGTAGGTAAGCCTAGTTGGGCCGCTGTGGCAGTTGGAAGATGAGCCATGGAAGGCTCCAAAACCCTTACTATACACTGTACATTTTTTTAGGTGAAAAAGTCGATGTCGTCGGATTCACTCCAGTCTTTGGATGTCGTTAATACACATCTCAACACATAACCACAGGTGAGCACTGGTCGTAGGTACGCCTAGTTGGGCCGCTGTGGCAGTTGGAGGATGAGCCATGGAAGGCTCCAAAATCCTTACTATACACTGTACATTTTTTTAGGTGAAAAATTCGTGTCGTCGGATCCACTCCAGTCTTTGGATTTCGTTAATACACATCTCAATACATAACCACAGGTGCGCACAGGTCGTAGGTACGCCTAGTTGGGCCGCTGTGGCAGTTGGAAGATGAGCCATGGAAGGCTCCAAAATCCTTACTATACACTGTACATTTTTTTAGGTGAAAAATTCGATGTCGTCGGATCCACTCCAGTCTTTGGATTTCGTTAATACACATCTCAATACATAACCACAGGTGCGCACAGGTTGTAGGTACGCCTAGTTGGGCCGCTGTGGATGTTGGAAGATGAGCCATAGAAGGCTCCAAAATCCTGTACATTTTTTTAGGTGAACAATTCGATGTCGTCGGATCCACTCCAGTCTTTGGATTTCGTTAACACACATCTCAGCACATAACCACAGGTGCGCACAGGTCGTAGGTACGCCTGGTTGGGCCGCTGTGGCAGTTGGAAGATGAGCCATAGAAAGGCTCCAAAATCCTTACTATACACTGTACATTTTTTTAGGTGAAAAATTCGATATCGTCGGATCCACTCCAGTCTTTGGATTTCGTTAATGCACATCTCAACACATAACCACAGGTGCAAACAGGTCGTAGGTACGCCTAGTTGGGCCGCTGTGGCAGTTGGAAGATGAGCCATGGAAGGCTCGAAAATCCTTACTATACACTGTACATTTTTTTAGGTGAAAAATTCGATGTCGTTGGATCCACTCCAGTCTTTGGATTTCGTTAATACACATCTCAACACATAACCACAGGTGAGCACAGGTCGTAGGTACGCCTAGTTGGGCCGCTGTGGCAGTTGGAAGATGAGCCATGAAAGGCTCCAAAATCCTTACTATACACTGTACATTTTTTTAGGTGAAAAATTCGATGTCGTCGGATCCACTCCAGTCTTTGGATTTCGTTAATACACATCTCAATACATAACCACAGGTGCGCACAGGTTGTAGGTACGCCTAGTTGGGCCGCTGTGGATGTTGGAAGATGAGCCATAGAAGGCTCCAAAATCCTGTACATTTTTTTAGGTGAAAAATTCGATGTCGTCGGATCCACTCCAGTCTTTGGATTTCGTTAATGCACATCTCAACACATAACCACAGGTGCGCACAGGTCGTAGGTACGCCTAGTTGGGCCGCTGTGGCAGTTGGAAGATGAGCCATAGAAAGGCTCCAAAATCCTTACTATACACTGTACATTTTTTTAGGTGAAAAATTCGATGTCGTCGGATCCACTCCAGTCTTTGGATTTCGTTAATGCACATCTCAACACATAACCACAGGTGCGCACAGGTCGTAGGTACGCCTAGTTGGGCCGCTGTGGCAGTTGGAAGATGAGCCATGGAAGGCTCGAAAATCCTTACTATACACTGTACATTTTTTTAGGTGAAAAATTCGATGTCGTCGGATCCACTCCAGTCTTTGGATTTCGTTAATGCACATCTCAACACATAACCACAGGTGCGCTCAGGTTGTAGGTACGCCTAGTTGGGCCGCTGTGGATGTTGGAAGATGAGCCATAGAAGGCTCCAAACTCCTGTACATTTTTTTAGGTGAAAAATTCGACGTCGTCGGATCCACTCCAGTCTTTGGATTTCGTTAATGCACATCTCAACACATAACCACAGGTGCAAACAGGTCGTAGGTACGCCTAGTTGGGCCGCTGTGGATGTTGGAAGATGAGCCATAGAAGGCTCCAAAATCCTGTACATTTTTTTAGGTGAAAAATTCGATGTCGTCGGATCCACTCCAGTCTTTGGATTTCGTTAATACACATCTCAACACATAACCACAGGTGTGCACAGGTCGTAGGTACGCCTAGTTGGGCCGCTGTGGCAGTTGGAAGATGAGCCATGGAAAGGCTCCAAAACCCTCACTGTACATTTTTTTAGGTGAAAAATTCGATGTCGTCGGATCCACTCCAGTCTTTGGATTTCGTTAATACACATCTGAACACATAACCACAGGTGCGCACAGGTCGTAGGTAAGCCTAGTTGGGCCGCTGTGGCAGTTGGAAGATGAGCCATAGAAGGCTCCAAAATCCTTACTATACACTGTACATTTTTTTAGGTGAAAAATTCGATGTCGTCGGATACACTCCAGTCTTTGGTTTTCGTTAATAGACATCTCAACACATAACCACAGGTGAGCACAGGTCGTAGGTACGCCTAGTTGGGCCGCTGTGGCAGTTGGAAGATGAGCCATGGAAGGCTCCAAAATCCTTACTATACACTGTACATTTTTTTAGGTGAACAATTCGATGTCGTCGGATCCACTCCAGTCTTTGGATTCCGTTAATACACATCGCAGCACATAACCACAGGTGCGCACAGGTCGTAGGTACGCCTAGTTGGGCCGCTGTGGCAGTTGGAAGATGAGCCATAGAAAGGCTCCAAAATCCTTACTATACACTGTACATTTTTTTAGGTGAAAAAGTCGATGTCGTCGGATTCACTCCAGTCTTTGGATGTCGTTAATACACATCTCAACACATAACCACAGGTGAGCACTGGTCGTAGGTACGCCTAGTTGGGCCGCTGTGGCAGTTGGAGGATGAGCCATGGAAGGCTCCAAAATCCTTACTATACACTGTACATTTTCTTAGGTGAAAAATTCGATGTCGTCGGATCCACTCCAGTCTTTGGATTTCGTTAATACACATCTCAACACATAACCACAGGTGAGCACAGGTCGTAGGTACGCCTAGTTGGGCCGCTGTGGCAGTGGGAAGATAAGCCATGGAAGGCTCCAAAATCCTTACTATACACTGTACATTTTTTTAGGTGAAAAATTCGATGTCGTCGGATACACTCCAGTCTTTGGTTTTCGTTAATAGACATCTCAACACATAACCACAGGTGAGCACAGGTCGTAGGTACGCCTAGTTGGGCCGCTGTGGCAGTTGGAAGATGAGCCATGGAAGGCTCCAAAATCCTTACTATACACTGCACATTTTTTTAGGTGCAAAATTCGGTGTCGTCGGTTCCACACCAGTCATTGGATTTCGTTAATACACATCTCAACACATAACCACAGGTGCGCACAGGTCGTAGGTACGCCTAGTTGGGCCGCTGTGGCAGTTGGAAGATGAGCCATGGAAAGGCTCCAAAATCCTTACTATACACTGTACATTTTTTTAGGCGAAAAATTCGATGTCTTCGGAAGCACTCCAGTCTTTGGATTTCGTTAATGCACATCTCAACACATAACCACAGGTGCGCACAGGTCGTAGGTACGCCTAGTTGGGCCGCTGTGGCAGTTGGAAGATGAGCCATGGAAGGCTCGAAAATCCTTACTATACACTGTACATTTTTTTAGGTGAAAAATTCGATGTCGTCGGATCCACTCCAGTCTTTGGATTTCGTTAATGCACATCTCAACACATAACCACAGGTGCGCACAGGTTGTAGGTACGCCTAGTTGGGCCGCTGTGGATGTTGGAAGATGAGCCATAGAAGGCTCCAAACTCCTGTACATTTTTTTAGGTGAAAAATTCGACGTCGTCGGATCCACTCCAGTCTTTGGATTTCGTTAATGCACATCTCAACACATAACCACAGGTGCAAACAGGTCGTAGGTACGCCTAGTTGGGCCGCTGTGGATGTTGGAAGATGAGCCATAGAAGGCTCCAAAATCCTGTACATTTTTTTAGGTGAAAAATTCGATGTCGTCGGATCCACTCCAGTCTTTGGATTTCGTTAATACACATCTCAACACATAACCACAGGTGTGCACAGGTCGTAGGTACGCCTAGTTGGGCCGCTGTGGCAGTTGGAAGATGAGCCATGGAAAGGCTCCAAAACCCTCACTGTACATTTTTTTAGGTGAAAAATTCGATGTCGTCGGATCCACTCCAGTCTTTGGATTTCGTTAATACACATCTGAACACATAACCACAGGTGCGCACAGGTCGTAGGTAAGCCTAGTTGGGCCGCTGTGGCAGTTGGAAGATGAGCCATGGAAGGCTCCAAAATCCTTACTATACACTGTACATTTTTTTAGGTGAAAAATTCGATGTCGTCGGATACACTCCAGTCTTTGGTTTTCGTTAATAGACATCTCAACACATAACCACAGGTGAGCACAGGTCGTAGGTACGCCTAGTTGGGCCGCTGTGGCAGTTGGAAGATGAGCCATGGAAGGCTCCAAAATCCTTACTATACACTGTACATTTTTTTAGGTGAACAATTCGATGTCGTCGGATCCACTCCAGTCTTTGGATTTCGTTAATACACATCGCAGCACATAACCACAGGTGCGCACAGGTCGTAGGTACGCCTAGTTGGGCCGCTGTGGCAGTTGGAAGATGAGCCATAGAAAGGCTCCAAAATCCTTACTATACACTGTACATTTTTTTAGGTGAAAAAGTCGATGTCGTCGGATTCACTCCAGTCTTTGGATGTCGTTAATACACATCTCAACACATAACCACAGGTGAGCACTGGTCGTAGGTACGCCTAGTTGGGCCGCTGTGGCAGTTGGAGGATGAGCCATGGAAGGCTCCAAAATCCTTACTATACACTGTACATTTTTTTAGGTGAAAAATTCGTGTCGTCGGATCCACTCCAGTCTTTGGATTTCGTTAATGCACATCTCAACACATAACCACAGGTGCAAACAGGTCGTAGGTACGCCTAGTTGGGCCGCTGTGGCAGTTGGAAGATGAGCCATGGAAGGCTCGAAAATCCTTACTATACACTGTACATTTTTTTAGGTGAAAAATTCGATGTCGTCGGATCCACTCCAGTCTTTGGATTTCGTTAATACACATCTCAACACATAACCACAGGAGCGAACAGGTCGTAGGTACGCCTAGTTGGGCCGCTGTGGCAGTTGGAAGATGAGCCATGGAAGGCTCCAAAATCCTTACTATACACTGTACATTTTCTTAGGTGAAAAATTCGATGTCGTCGGATCCACTCCAGTCTTTGGATTTCGTTAATACACATCTCAACACATAACCACAGGTGAGCACAGGTCGTAGGTACGCCTAGTTGGGCCGCTGTGGCAGTGGGAAGATAAGCCATGGAAGGCTCCAAAATCCTTACTATACACTGTACATTTTTTTAGGTGAAAAATTCGATGTCGTCGGATACACTCCAGTCTTTGGTTTTCGTTAATAGACATCTCAACACATAACCACAGGTGAGCACAGGTCGTAGGTACGCCTAGTTGGGCCGCTGTGGCAGTTGGAAGATGAGCCATGGAAGGCTCCAAAATCCTTACTATACACTGCACATTTTTTTAGGTGCAAAATTCGGTGTCGTCGGTTCCACACCAGTCATTGGATTTCGTTAATACACATCTCAACACATAACCACAGGTGCGCACAGGTCGTAGGTACGCCTAGTTGGGCCGCTGTGGCAGTTGGAAGATGAGCCATGGAAAGGCTCCAAAATCCTTACTATACACTGTACATTTTTTTAGGCGAAAAATTCGATGTCTTCGGAAGCACTCCAGTCTTTGGATTTCGTTAATACACATCTCAACACATAACCACAGGTGAGCACAGGTCGTAGGTACGCCTAGTTGGGCCGCTGTGGCAGTTGGAAGATGAGCCATGGGTTGCTCCAAAATCCTTACTAAACACTGTACATTTTTTTAGGTGAAAAATTCGATGTCGTCGGATCCACTCCAGTCTTTGGATTTCGTTAATACACATCTCAACACATAACCACAGATGAGCACAGGTCGTAAGTACGCCTAGTTGGGCCGCTGTGGCAGTGGGAAGATGAGCCATGGAAGGCTCCAAAATCCTTACTATACACTGTACATTTTTTTAGGTGAAAAATTCGATGTCGTCGGATACACTCCAGTTTTTGGTTTTCGTTAATAGACATCTCAACACATAACCACAGGTGAGCACAGGTCGTAGGTACGCCTAGTTGGTCCGCTGTGGCAGTTGGAAGATGAGCCATGGAAGGCTCCAAAATCCTTACTATACACTGCACATTTTTTTAGGTGCAAAATTCGATGTCGTCGGTTCCACACCAGTCTTTGGATTTCGTTAATACACATCTCAACACATAACCACAGGTGCGCACAGGTCGTAGGTACGCCTAGTTGGGCCGCTGTGTCAGTTGGAAGATGAGCCATGGAAAGGCTCCAAAATCCTTACTATACACTGTACATTTTTTTAGGTGAAAAATTCGATGTCGTCGGATGCACTCCAGTCTTTGGATTTCGTTAATACACATCTCAACACATAACCACAGGTGAGCACTGGTCGTAGGTACGCCTAGTTGGGCCGCTGTGGCAGTTGGAAGATGAGCCATGGGTTGCTCCAAAATCCTTACTAAACACTGTACATTTTTTTAGGTGAAAAATTCGATCTCGTCGGATTCACTCCAGTCTTTGGATGTCGTTAATACACATCTCAACACATAACCACAGGTGAGCACTGGTCGTAGGTACGCCTGGTTGGGCCGCTGTGGCAGTTGGAAGATGAGCCATGGGTTGCTCCAAAATCCTTACTAAACACTGTACATTTTTTTAGGTGAAAAATTCGATGTCGTCGGATTCACTCCAGTCTTTGGATGTCGTTAATACACATCTCAACACATAACCACAGGTGAGCACAGGTCGTAGGTACGCCTAGTTGGGCCGCTGTGGCAGTTGGAAGATGAGCCATGGGTTGCTCCAAAATCCTTACTAAACACTGTACATTTTTTTAGGTGAAAAATTCGATGTCGTCGGCTTCACTCCAGTCTTTGGATGTCGTTAATACACATCTCAACACATAACCACAGGTGAGCACTGGTCGTAGGTACGCCTAGTTGGGCCGCTGTGGCAGTTGGAGGATGAGCCATGGAAGGCTCCAAAACCCTTACTATACACTGTACATTTTTTTAGGTGAAAAATTCGATGTCGTCGGATACACTCCAGTTTTTGGTTTTCGTTAATAGACATCTCAACACATAACCACAGGTGAGCACAGGTCGTAGGTACGCCTAGTTGGTCCGCTGTGGCAGTTGGAAGATGAGCCATGGAAGGCTCCAAAATCCTTACTATACACTGCACATTTTTTTAGGTGCAAAATTCGATGTCGTCGGTTCCACACCAGTCTTTGGATTTCGTTAATACACATCTCAACACATAACCACAGGTGCGCACAGGTCGTAGGTACGCCTAGTTGGGCCGCTGTGTCAGTTGGAAGATGAGCCATGGAAAGGCTCCAAAATCCTTACTATACACTGTACATTTTTTTAGGTGAAAAATTCGATGTCGTCGGATGCACTCCAGTCTTTGGATTTCGTTAATACACATCTCAACACATAACCACAGGTGAGCACTGGTCGTAGGTACGCCTAGTTGGACCGCTGTGGCAGTTGGAAGATGAGCCATGGGTTGCTCCAAAATCCTTACTAAACACTGTACATTTTTTTAGGTGAAAAATTCGATCTCGTCGGATTCACTCCAGTCTTTGGATGTCGTTAATACACATCTCAACACATAACCACAGGTGAGCACTGGTCGTAGGTACGCCTAGTTGGGCCGCTGTGGCAGTTGGAAGATGAGCCATGGGTTGCTCCAAAATCCTTACTAAACACTGTACATTTTTTTAGGTGAAAAATTCGATGTCGTCGGATTCACTCCAGTCTTTGGATGTCGTTAATACACATCTCAACACATAACCACAGGTGAGCACAGGTCGTAGGTACGCCTAGTTGGGCCGCTGTGGCAGTTGGAAGATGAGCCATGGGTTGCTCCAAAATCCTTACTAAACACTGTACATTTTTTTAGGTGAAAAATTCGATGTCGTCGGATTCACTCCAGTCTTTGGATGTCGTTAATACACATCTCAACACATAACCATAGGTGAGCACTGGTCGTAGGTACGCCTAGTTGGGCCGCTGTGGCAGTTGGAGGATGAGCCATGGAAGGCTCCAAAACCCTTACTATACACTGTACATTTTTTTAGGTGAAAAATTCGATGTCGTCGGATGCACTCCAGTCTTTGGATTTCGTTAATACACATCTCAACACATAACCACAGGTGAGCACAGGTCGTAGGTACGCCTAGTTGGGCCGCTGTGGCAGTTGGAAGATGAGCCATGGGTTGCTCCAAAATCCTTACTAAACACTGTACATTTTTTTAGGTGAAAAATTCGATGTCGTCGGCTTCACTCCAGTCTTTGGATGTCGTTAATACACATCTCAACACATAACCACAGGTGAGCACTGGTCGTAGGTACGCCTAGTTGGGCCGCTGTGGCAGTTGGAGGATGAGCCATGGAAGGCTCCAAAATCCTTACTATACACTGTACATTTTTTTAGGTGAAAAATTCGATGTCGTCGGATGCACTCCAGTCTTTGGATTTCGTTAATACACATCTCAACACATAACCACAGGTGAGCACTGGTCGTAGGTACGCCTAGTTGGGCCGCTGTGGCAGTTGGAAGATGAGCCATGGGTTGCTCCAAAATCCTTACTAAACACTGTACATTTTTTTAGGTGAAAAATTCGATGTCGTCGGATTCACTCCAGTCTTTGGATGTCGTTAATACACATCTCAACACATAACCACAGGTGAGCACAGGTCGTAGGTACGCCTAGTTGGGCCGCTGTGGCAGTTGGAAGATGAGCCATGGGTTGCTCCAAAATCCTTACTAAACACTGTACATTTTTTTAGGTGAAAAATTCGATGTCGTCGGCTTCACTCCAGTCTTTGGATGTCGTTAATACACATCTCAACACATAACCACAGGTGAGCACTGGTCGTAGGTACGCCTAGTTGGGCCGCTGTGGCAGTTGGAGGATGAGCCATGGAAGGCTCCAAAATCCTTACTATACACTGTACATTTTTTTAGGTGAAAAATTCGATGTCGTCGGATGCACTCCAGTCTTTGGATTTCGTTAATACACATCTCAACACATAACCACAGGTGAGCACTGGTCGTAGGTACGCCTAGTTGGGCCGCTGTGGCAGTTGGAAGATGAGCCATGGGTTGCTCCAAAATCCTTACTAAACACTGTACATTTTTTTAGGTGAAAAATTCGATGTCGTCGGATCCACTCCAGTCTTTGGATTTCGTTAATACACATCTCAACACATAACCACAGGTGAGCACTGGTCGTAGGTACGCCTAGTTGGGCCGCTGTGGCAGTTGGAGGATGAGCCATGGAAGGCTCCAAAATCCTTACTATACACTGTACATTTTTTTAGGTGAAAAATTCGATGTCGTCGGATGCACTCCAGTCTTTGGATTTCGTTAATACACATCTCAACACATAACCACAGGTGAGCACAGGTCGTAGGTACGCCTAGTTGGGCCGCTGTGGCAGTTGGAAGATGAGCCATGGGTTGCTCCAAAATCCTTACTATACACTGTACATATTTTTAGGTGAAAAATTCGATGTCGTCGGATACACTCCAGTTTTTGGTTTTCGTTAATAGACATCTCAACACATAACCACAGGTGAGCACAGGTCGTAGGTACGCCTAGTTGGTCCGCTGTGGCAGTTGGAAGATGAGCCATGGAAGGCTCCAAAATCCTTACTATACACTGTACATTTTTTTAGGTGAAAAATTCGATGTCGTCGGATGCACTCCAGTCTTTGGATTTCGTTAATACACATCTAAACACATAACCACAGGTGAGCACAGGTCGTAGGTACGCCTAGTTGGGCCGCTGTGGTAGTTGGAAGATGAGCCATGGAAGGCTCCAAAATCCTTACTATACACTGTACATTTTTTTAGGTGAAAAATTCGATGTCGTCGGATCCACTCCAGTCTTTGGATTTCGTTAATGGACATCTCAACACATAACCACAGGTGAGCGCAGGTCGTAGGTACGCCTAGTTGGGCCGCTGTGGCAGTTGGAAGATGAGCCATGGAAGGCTCCAAAATCCTTACTATACACTGTACATTTTTTTAGGTGCAAAATTCGATGTCGTCGGATCCACTCCAGTCTTTGGATTTCGTTAATAGACATCTCAACACATAAGCACAGGTGAGCACAGGTCGTAGGTACGCGTAGTTGGACCGCTGTGGCAGTTGGAAGATGAGCCATGGAAAGGCTCCAAAATCCTGTACATTTTTTTAGGTGAAAAATTCGATGTCGTCGGATCCACTCCAGTCTTTGGATTTCCTTAATACACATCTCAACACATAACCACAGGTGAGCACAGGTCGTAGGTACGATTAGTTGGGCCGCTGTGACAGTTGGAAGATGAGCCATGGGTTGCTCCAAAATTATTACTATACACTGTACATATTTTTAGGTGCAAAATTCGATGTCGTCGGATCCACTCCAGTCTTTGGATTTCCTTAATACACATCTCAACACATAACCACAGGTGCGCACAGGTCATAGGTACACATAGTTGAGCTGCTGTGGCAGTTGGAAGATGAGCCGTGGAAGGCTCCAAAATCCTTACTATACACTGCACATTTTTTTAGGTGTAAAATTCGATGTCGTCGGATCCACACCAGTCTTTGGATTTCGTTAATACACATCTCAACACATAACAACAGGTGCGCACAGGTCGTAGGTACGCCTAGTTGGACCGCTGTGGCAGTTGGAAGATGAGCCATGGGTTGCTCCAAAATTATTACTATACACTGTACATATTTTTAGGTGAAAAATTCGATGTCGTCGGATCCACTCCAGTCTTTGGATTTCCTTAATACACATCTCAACACATAACCACAGGTGAGCACAGGTCGTAGGTACGCCTAGTTGGGCCGCTGTGGCAGTTGGAAGATGAGCCATGGAAAGGCTCCAAAACCCTTACCATACACTGTACATTTTTTTAGGTGAAAAAGTCGATGTCGTCGGATCCACTCCAGTCTTTGGATTTCGTTAATACACATCTCAACACATAACCACAGGTGTGCACAGGTCGTAGGTACGCCTAGTTGGGCCGCTGTGGCAGTTGGAAGATGAGCCATGGAAAGGCTCCAAAACCCTTACCATACACTGTACATTTTTTTAGGTGAAAAATTCGATGTCGTCGGATCCACTCCAGTCTTTGGATTTCGTTAATACACATCTCAACACATAACCACAGGTGTGCACAGGTCGTAGGTACGCCTAGTTGGGCCGCTGTGGCAGTTGGAAGATGAGCCATGGGTTGCTCCAAAATCCTTACTAAACACTGTACATTTTTTTAGGTGAAAAATTCGATGTCGTCGGATCCACTCCAGTCTTTGGATTTCGTTAATGGACATCTCAACACATAACCACAGGTGAGCGCAGGTCGTAGGTACGCCTAGTTGGGCCGCTGTGGCAGTTGGAAGATGAGCCATGGAAGGCTCCAAAATCCTTACTATACACTGTACATTTTTTTAGGTGCAAAATTCGATGTCGTCGGATGCACTCCAGACTTTGGATTTCGTTAATAGACATCTCAACACATAAGCACAGGTGAGCACAGGTCGTAGGTACGCCTAGTTGGGCCGCTGTGGCAGTTGGAAGATGAGCCATGGAAAGGCTCCAAAATCCTTACTATACACTGTACATTTTTTTAGGTGCATAATTCGATGTCGTCGGATGCACTCCAGACTTTGGATTTCGTTAATAGACATCTCAACACATAACAACAGGTGCGCACAGGTCGTAGGTACGCGTAGTTGGACCGCTGTGGCAGTTGGAAGATGAGCCATGGAAAGGCTCCAAAATCCTGTACATTTTTTTAGGTGAAAAATTCGATGTCGTCGGATCCACTCCAGTCTTTGGATTTCCTTAATACACATCTCAACACATAACCACAGGTGAGCACAGGTCGTAGGTACGATTAGTTGGGCCGCTGTGACAGTTGGAAGATGAGCCATGGGTTGCTCCAAAATTATTACTATACACTGTACATATTTTTAGGTGCAAAATTCGATGTCGTCGGATCCACTCCAGTCTTTGGATTTCCTTAATACACATCTCAACACATAACCACAGGTGCGCACAGGTCATAGGTACACATAGTTGAGCTGCTGTGGCAGTTGGAAGATGAGCCATGGAAGGCTCCAAAATCCTTACTATACACTGCACATTTTTTTAGGTGCAAAATTCGATGTCGTCGGATCCACACCAGTCTTTGGATTTCGTTAATACACATCTCAACACATAACAACAGGTGCGCACAGGTCGTAGGTACGCCTAGTTGGACCGCTGTGGCAGTTGGAAGATGAGCCATGGGTTGCTCCAAAATTATTACTATACACTGTACATATTTTTAGGTGAAAAATTCGATGTCTTCGGATCCACTCCAGTCTTTGGATTTCCTTAATACACATCTCAACACATAACCACAGGTGAGCACAGGTCGTAGGTACGCCTAGTTGGGCCGCTGTGGCAGTTGGAAGATGAGCCATGGAAAGGCTCCAAAACCCTTACCATACACTGTACATTTTTTTAGGTGAAAAATTCGATGTCGTCGGATCCACTCCAGTCTTTGGATTTCGTTAATACACATCTCAACACATAACCACAGGTGTGCACAGGTCGTAGGTACGCCTAGTTGGGCCGCTGTGGCAGTTGGAAGATGAGCCATGGAAAGGCTCCAAAACCCTTACCATACACTGTACATTTTTTTAGGTGAAAAATTCGATGTCGTCGGATCCACTCCAGTCTTTGGATTTCGTTAATACACATCTCAACACATAACCACAGGTGTGCACAGGTCGTAGGTACGCCTAGTTGGGCCGCTGTGGCAGTTGGAAGATGAGCCATGGAAAGGCTCCAAAATCCTTACCATACACTGTACATTTTTTTAGGTGAAAAATTCGATGTCGTCGGATCCACTCCAGTCTTTGGATTTCGTTAATACACATCTCAACACATAACCACAGGTGTGCACAGGTCGTAGGTACGCCTAGTTGGGCCGCTGTGGCAGTTGGAAGATGAGCCATGGAAGGCTCCAAAATCCTTACTATACATTGTACATTTTTTTAGGTGGAAAATTCGTCGTCGGATCCACACCAGTCTTTGGATTTCGTTAATAGACATCTCAACACATAACCACAGGTGAGCACAGGTCGTAGGTACCCCTAGTTGGGCCGCTGTGGCAGTTGGAAGATGAGCCATGGAAGGCTCCAAAATCCTTACTATACACTGTACATTTTTTTAGGTGAAAAATTCGATGTCGTCGGATCCACTCCAGTCTTTGGATTTCGTTAATAGACATCTCAACACATAACCACAGGTGCGCACAGGTCATAGGTACACATAGTTGAGCTGCTGTGGCAGTTGGAAGATGAGCCATGGAAGGCTCCAAAATCCTTACTATACACTGCACATTTTTTTAGGTGCAAAATTCGATGTCGTCGGATCCACACCAGTCTTTGGATTTCGTTAATACACATCTCAACACATAACACCAGGTGCGCACAGGTCGTAGGTACGCCTAGTTGGACCGCTGTGGCAGTTGGAAGATGAGCCATGGAAGGCTCCAAAATCCTTACTATACACTGTACATTTTTTTAGGTGAAAAATTCGATGTCGTCGGATCCACTCCAGTCTTTGGATTTCGTTAATAGACATCTCAACACATAACCACAGGTGCGCACAGGTCATAGGTACACATAGTTGAGCTGCTGTGGCAGTTGGAAGATGAGCCATGGAAGGCTCCAAAATCCTTACTATACACTGTACATTTTTTTATTTGAAAAATTCGATGTCGTCGGATCCACTCCAGTCTTTGGATTTCGTTAATAAACATCTCAACACATAACTACAGGTGCGCACAGGTCGTAGGTACGCCTAGTTGGGCCGCTGTGGCAGTTGGAAGATGAGCCATGGAAGGCTCCAAAATCCTTACTATACACTGTGCATTTTTTAAGGTGAAAAATTCGATGTCGTCGGATCCACAAAAGTCTTTGGATTTCGTTAATACACATCTCAACACAGAACAACAGGTGCGCATAGGTCGTAGGTACGCCTAGTTGGACCGCTATGGCAGTTTTAAGATGAGCCAGGGAAAGGCTCCAAAATCCTGTACATTTTTTTAGGTGCAAAATTCGATGTCGTCGGATCCACTCCAGTCTTTGGATTTCGTTAATACACATCTCAACACATAACCACAGGTGCGCACAGGTCGTAGGTACGCCTAGTTGGGCCGCTGTGGCAGTTGGAAGATGAGCCATGGGTTGCTCCAAAATTATTACTATACACTGTACATATTTTTAGGTGAAAAATTCGATGTCGTCGGATCCACTCCAGTCTTTGGATTTCCTTAATACACATCTCAACACATAACCACAGGTGAGCACAGGTCGTAGGTACGCCTAGTTGGGCCGCTGTGGCAGTTGGAAGATGAGCCATGGAAAGGCTCCAAAACCCTTACCATACACTGTACATTTTTTTAGGTGAAAAATTCGATGTCGTCGGATCCACTCCAGTCTTTGGATTTCGTTAATACACATCTCAACACATAACCACAGGTGTGCACAGGTCGTAGGTACGCCTAGTTGGGCCGCTGTGGCAGTTGGAAGATGAGCCATGGAAAGGCTCCAAAACCCTTACCATACACTGTACATTTTTTTAGGTGAAAAATTCGATGTCGTCGGATCCACTCCAGTCTTTGGATTTCGTTAATACACATCTCAACACATAACCACAGGTGTGCACAGGTCGTAGGCCTAGTTGGGCCGCTGTGGCAGTTGGAAGATGAGCCATGGAAAGGCTCCAAAATCCTTACCATACACTGTACATTTTTTTAGGTGAAAAATTCGATGTCGTCGGATCCACTCCAGTCTTTGGATTTCGTTAATACACATCTCAACACATAACCACAGGTGTGCACAGGTCGTAGAATTTTACATCGAATTTTGCACCTAAAAAAATGTACAGTGTATAGTAAGGATTTTGGAGCCTTTCCATGCCTCATCTTCCAACTGCCACAGCCTAGTTGGGCCGCTGTGGCAGTTGGAAGATGAGCCATGGAAGGCTCCAAAATCCTTACTATACATTGTACATTTTTTTAGGTGGAAAATTCGTCGTCGGATCCACACCAGTCTTTGGATTTCGTTAATAGACATCTCAACACATAACCACAGGTGAGCACAGGTCGTAGGTACGCCTAGTTGGACCGCTGTGGCAGTTGGAAGATGAGCCATGGAAGGCTCCAAATCCTTACTATACACTGTACATTTTTTTAGGTGAAAAATTCGATGTCGTCGGATCCACTCCAGTCTTTGGATTTCGTTAATAGACATCTCAACACATAACCACAGGTGCGCACAGGTCATAGGTACACATAGTTGAGCTGCTGTGGCAGTTGGAAGATGAGCCATGGAAGGCTCCAAAATCCTTACTATACACTGTACATTTTTTTATTTGAAAAATTCGATGTCGTCGGATCCACTCCAGTCTTTGGATTTCGTTAATAAACATCTCAACACATAACTACAGGTGCGCACAGGTCGTAGGTACGCCTAGTTGGGCCGCTGTGGCAGTTGGAAGATGAGCCATGGAAGGCTCCAAAATCCTTACTATACACTGTGCATTTTTTAAGGTGAAAAATTCGATGTCGTCGGATCCACTCCAGTCTTTGGATTTCGTTAATACATATCTCAACACATAACCACAGGTGCGCACAGGTCGTAGGTACGCCCAGTTGGGCCGCTGTGGCAGTTGGATGATGAGCCATGGAAGGCTCCAAAATCCTTACTATACACTGTACATTTTTTTAGGTGAAAAATTCGATGTCGTCGGATCCACTCCAGTCTTTGGATTTCGTTAATAGACATCTCAACACATAACCACAGGTGAGCACAGGTCGTAGGTATGCCTAGTTGGGCCGCTGTGGCAGTTGGAAGATGAGGCATGGAAAGGCTCCAAAATCCTTACTATACACTGTACATTTTTTTAGGTGCAAAATTCGATGTCGTCGGATCCACAAAAGTCTTTGGATTTCGTTAATACACATCTCAACACAGAACAACAGGTGCGCACAGGTCGTAGGTACGCCTAGTTGGACCGCTATGGCAGTTTTAAGATGAGCCATGGAAAGGCTCCAAAATCCTGTACATTTTTTTAGGTGCAAAATTCGATGTCGTCGGATCCACTCCAGTCTTTGGATTTCGTTAATACACATCTCAACACATAACCACAGGTGCGCACAGGTCGTAGGTACGCCTAGTTGGGCCGCTGTGGCAGTTGGAAGATGAGCCATGGAAAGGCTCCAAAATCCTTACTATACACTGTACATTTTTTTAGGTGAAATATTCGATGTCGTCGGATCCACTCCAGTCTTTGGATTTCGTTAATACACATGTCAACACATAACCACAGGTGCGCACAGGTCGTAGGTACGCCTAGTTGGGCCGCTGTGGCAGTTGGAAGATGAGCCCTGGGTTGCTCCAAAATCCTTACTATACACTGTACATTTTTTTAGGTGAAAAATTCGATGTCGTCGGATCCACTCCAGTCTTTGGATTTCGTTAATACACATCTCAACACATAACTACAGTTGCGCACAGGTCGTAGGTACGCCTAGTTGGGCCGCTGTGGCAGTTGGAAGATGAGCCATGGAAGGCTCCAAAATCCTTACTATACACTGTACATTTTTTTAGGTGAAAAATTCGATGTCGTCGGATCCACTAAAGTCTTTGGATTTCGTTAATAGACATCTCAACACATAACCACAAGTGCGCACAGGTCATAGGTACACATAGTTGAGCTGCTGTGGCAGTTGGAAGATGAGCCATGGAAAGGCTCCAAAATCCTTACTATACACTGTACATATTTTTAGGTCAAAAATTCGATGTCGTCGGATCCACTCCAGTCTTTGGATTTCCTTAATACACATCTCAACACATAACTACAGGTGCGCACAGGTCGTAGGTACGCCTAGTTGGGCCGCTGTGGCAGTTGGAAGATGAGCCCTGGGTTGCTCCAAAATCCTTACTATACACTGTACATTTTTTTAGGTGAAAAATTCGATGTCGTCGGATCCACTCCAGTCTTTGGATTTCGTTAATACACATCTCAACACATAACTACAGTTGCGCACAGGTCGTAGGTACGCCTAGTTGGGCCGCTGTGGCAGTTGGAAGATGAGCCATGGAAGGCTCCAAAATCCTTACTATACACTGTACATTTTTTTAGGTGAAAAATTCGATGTCGTCGGATCCACTCCATTCTTTGGATTTCGTTAATAGACATCTCAACACATAACCACAGGTGAGCACAGGTCGTAGGTATGCCTAGTTGGGCCGCTGTGGCAGTTGGAAGATGAGGCATGGAAAGGCTCCAAAATCCTTACTATACACTGTACATTTTTTTAGGTGCAAAATTCGATGTCGTCGGATCCACACCAGTCTTTAGATTTCGTTAATACACATCTCAACACATAACAACAGGTGCGCACAGGTCGTAGGTACGCCTAGTTGGACCGCTGTGGCAGTTGGAAGATGAGCCATGGAAAGGCTCCAAAATCCTTACTATACACTGTACATTTTTTTAGGTGCAAAATTCGATGTCGTCGGATCCACACCAGTCTTTGGATTTCGTTAATACAAATCTCAACACATAACCACAGGTGAGTACAGGTCGTAGGTACGCCTAGTTGGGCCGCTGTGGCAGTTGGAAGATGAGCCATGGGTTGCTCCAAAATCTTTACTATACACTGTACATTTTTTTAGGTGAAAAATTCGATGTCGTCGGATCCACACCAGTCTTTGGATTTCGTTAATAGACATCTCAACACATTACCACAGGTGAGCACAGGTCGTAGGTACGCCTAGTTGGGCCGCTGTGGCAGTTGGAAGATGAGCCATGGAAGGCTCCAAAATCCTTACTATACACTGTACATATTTTTAGGTCAAAAATTCGATGTCGTCGGATCCACTCCAGTCTTTGGATTTCCTTAATACACATCTCAACACATAACCACAGGTGAGCACAGGTCGTAGGTACGCCTAGTTGGGCCGCTGTGGCAGTTGGAAGATGAGCCATGGAAAGGCTCCAAAACCCTTACTATACACTGTACATTTTTTTAGGTGAAAAATTGGATGTCGTCGGATCCACTCCAGTCTTTGGATTTCGTTAATACACATCTCAACACATAACCACAGGTGCGCACAGGTCGTAGGTACGCCTAGTTGGACCGCTGTGGCAGTTGGAAGATGAGCCATGGAAAGGCTCCAAAACCCTTACTATACACTGTACATTTTTTTAGGTGATATATTCGATGTCGTCGGATCCACTCCAGTCTTTGGATTTCGTTAATACACATCTCAACACATAACCACAGGTGTGCACAGGTCGTAGGTACGCCTAGTTGGGCCGCTGTGGCAGTTGGAAGATGAGCCATGGAAAGGCTCCAAAACCCTTACTATACACTGTACATTTTTTTAGGTGAAAAATTGGATGTCGTCGGATCCACTCCAGTCTTTGGATTTCGTTAATACACATCTCAACACATAACCACAGGTGCGCACAGGTCGTAGGTACGCCTAGTTGGGCCGCTGTGGCAGTTGGAAGATGAGCCATGGAAAGGCTCCAAAATCCTTACTATACACTGTACATTTTTTTAGGTGAAAAATTCGATGTCGTCGGATCCACTCCAGTCTTTGGATTTCGTTAATAGACATCTCAACACATAACCACAGGTGAGCACAGGTCGTAGGTACGCCTAGTTGGGCCGCTGTGGCACTTGGAAGATGAGCCATGGGTTGCTCCAAAATCCTTACTATACACTGTACATTTTTTTAGGTGCTAAATTCGATGTCGTCGGATCCACACCAGTCCTTGGATTTCGTTAATAGACATCTCAACACATAACCACAGGTGAGCACAGGTCGTAGGTACGCCTAGTTGGGCCGCTGTGGCACTTGGAAGATGAGCCATGGGTTTCTCCAAAATCCTTACTATACACTGTACATTTTTTAGGTGCTAAATTCGATGTCGTCGGATCCACACCAGTCTTTGGATTTCGTTAATAGACATCTCAACACATAACCACAGGTGAGCACAGGTCGTAGGTACGCCTAGTTGGACCGCTGTGGCAGTTGGAAGATGAGCCATGGAAAGGCTCCAAAACCCTTACTATACACTGTACATTTTTTTAGGTGAAAAATTCGATGTCGTCGGATCCACTCCAGTCTTTGGATTTCGTTAATACACATCTCAACACATAACCACAGGTGTGCACCGGTCGTAGGTACGCCTAGTTGGGCCGCTGTGGCAGTTGGAAGATGAGCCATGGAAAGGCTCCAAAACCCTTACTATACACTGTACATTTTTTTAGGTGAAAAATTGGATGTCGTCGGATCCACTCCAGTCTTTGGATTTCGTTAATACACATCTCAACACATAACCACAGGTGCGCACAGGTCGTAGGTACGCCTAGTTGGGCCGCTGTGGCAGTTGGAAGATGAGCCATGGAAAGGCTCCAAAACCCTTACTATACACTGTACAATTTTTTAGGTGCAAAATTCGATGTCGTCGGATCCACACCAGTCTTTGGTTTTCGTTAAAACACATCTCAACACATAACCACAGGTGCGCACAGGTCGTAGGTACGCCTAGTTGGGCCGCTGTGGCAGTTGGAAGATGAGCCATGGAAAGGCTCCAAAATTCTTACTGTACATTTTTTTAGGTGAAAAATTCGATGTCGTCGGATCCACTCCAGTCTTTGGATTTCGTTAATACACATCTCAACACATAACCACAGGTGTGCACAGGTCGTAGGTACGCCTAGTTGGGCCGCTGTGGCAGTTGGAAGATGAGCCATGGAAAGGCTCCAAAATCCTTACTATACACTGTACATATTTTTAGGTGAAAAATTCGATGTCGTCGGATCCACTCCAGTCTTTGGATTTCGTTAATAAACATCTCAACACATAACCACAGGTGCGCACAGGTCATAGGTACGCATAGTTGGGCCGCTGTGGCAGTTGGAAGATGAGCCATGGAAGGCTCCAAAATCCTTACTATACACTGTACATATTTTTAGGTGAAAAATTCGATGTCGTCGGATCCACTCCAGTCTTTGGATTTCGTTAATAGACATCTCAACACATAAGCACAGGTGCGCACAGGTCGTAGGTACGCCTAGTTGGGCCGCTGTGGCAGTTGGAAGATGAGCCATGGAAAGGCTCCAAAATCCTTACTATACACTGTACATTTTTTTAGGTGCAAAATTCGATGTCGTCGGATCCACACCAGTCTTTGGATTTTGTTAATACACATCTCAACACATAACCACAGGTGCGCACAGGTCGTAGGTACGCCTAGTTGGGCCGCTGTGGCAGTTGGAAGATGAGCCATGGAAAGGCTCCAAAATCCTTACTATACAATGTACATTTTTTTAGGTGAAAAATTCGATGTCGTCGGATCCACTCCAGTCTTTGGATTTCGTTAATACACATCTCAACACATAACCACAGGTGTGCACAGGTCGTAGGTACGCCTAGTTGGGCCGCTGTGGCAGTTGGAAGATGAGCCATGGAAAGGCTCCAAAACCCTTACTATACACTGTACATTTTTTTAGGTGAAAAATTGGATGTCGTCGGATCCACTCCAGTCTTTGGATTTCGTTAATACACATCTCAACACATAACCACAGGTGCGCACAGGTCGTAGGTACGCCTAGTTGGGCCGCTGTGGCAGTTGGAAGATGAGCCATGGAAAGGCTCCAAAACCCTTACTATACACTGTACATTTTTTTAGGTGAAAAATTCGATGTCGTCGGATCCACTCCAGTCTTTGGATTTCGTTAATAGACATCTCAACACATAACCACAGGTGAGCACAGGTCGTAGGTACGCCTAGTTGGGCCGCTGTGGCAGTTGGAAGATAAGCCATGGAAGGCTCCAAAATCCTTACTATACACTGTACATTTTTTTAGGTGAAAAATTCGATGTCGTCGGATCCACTCCAGTCTTTGGATTTCGTTAATACACATCTCAACACATAACCACAGGTGCGCACAGGTCGTAGGTACGCCTAGTTGGGCCGCTGTGGCAGTTGGAAGATAAGCCATGGAAGGCTCCAAAATCCTTACTATACACTGTACATTTTTTTAGGTGAAAAATTCGATGTCGTCGGATCCACTCCAGTCTTTGGATTTCGTTAATAGACATCTCAACACATAACCACAGGTGAGCACAGGTCGTAGGTACGCCTAGTTGGGCCGCTGTGGCAGTTGGAAGATGAGCCATGGAAGGCTCCAAAATCCTTACTATACACTGTACATTTTTTTAGGTGAAAAATTCGATGTCGTCGGAGGTACGCCTAGTTGGGCCGCTGTGGCAGTTGGAAGATGAGCCATGGAAGGCTCCAAAATCCTTACTATACACTGTACATTTTTTTACGTGAAAAATTCGATGTCGTCGGATCCACTCCAGTCTTTGGATTTCGTTAATAGACATCTCAACACATAACCACAGGTGAGCACAGGTAGTAGGTACGCCTAGTTGGGCCGCTGTGGCACTTGGAAGATGAGCCATGGGTTGCTCCAAAATCCTTACTATACACTGTACATTTTTTTAGGTGCTAAATTCGATGTCGTCGGATCCACACCAGTCTTTGGATTTCGTTAATAGACATCTCAACACATAACCACAGGTGAGCACAGGTCGTAGGTACGCCTAGTTGGGCCGCTGTGGCACTTGGAAGATGAGCCATGGGTTTCTCCAAAATCCTTACTATACACTGTACATTTTTTAGGTGCTAAATTCGATGTCGTCGGATCCACACCAGTCTTTGGATTTCGTTAATAGACATCTCAACACATAACCACAGGTGAGCACAGGTCGTAGGTACGCCTAGTTGGGCCGCTGTGGCAGTTGGAAGATAAGCCATGGAAGGCTCCAAAATCCTTACTATACACTGTACATTTTTTTAGGTGAAAAATTCGATGTCGTCGGATCCACTCCAGTCTTTGGATTTCGTTAATACACATCTCAACACATAACCACAGGTGCGCACAGGTCGTAGGTACGCCTAGTTGGGCCGCTGTGGCAGTTGGAATATGAGTCATGGAAAGTCTCCAAAATCCTTACTATACACTGTACATTTTTTTAGGTGAAAAATTCGATGTCGTCGGATCCACTCCAGTCTTTGGATTTCGTTAATACACATCTCAACACATAACCACAGGTGTGCACAGGTCGTAGGTACGCCTAGTTGGGCAGCTGTGGCAGTTGGAAGATGAGCCATGGAAAGGCTCCAAAACCCTTACTATACACTGTACATTTTTTTAGGTGAAAAATTCGATGTCGTCGGATCCACTCCAGTCTTTGGATTTCGTTAATAGACATCTCAACACATAACCACAGGTGAGCACAGGTCGTAGGTACGCCTAGTTGGGCCGCTGTGGCAGTTGGAAGATAAGCCATGGAAGGCTCCAAAATCCTTACTATACACTGTACATTTTTTTAGGTGAAAAATTCGATGTCGTCGGATCCACTCCAGTCTTTGGATTTCGTTAATAGACATCTCAACACATAACCACAGGTGAGCACAGGTCGTAGGTACGCCTAGTTGGGCCGCTGTGGCAGTTGGAAGATGAGCCATGGAAGGCTCCAAAATCCCTACTATACACTGTACATATTTTTAGGTGAAAAATTCGATCTCGTCGGATCCACTACAGTCTTTGGATTTCGTTAATACACATCTCAACACATAACCACAGGTGCGCACAGGTCGTAGGTACGCCTAGTTGGGCCGCTGTGGCAGTTGGAAGCTGAGCCATGGAAAGGCTCCAAAATCTTTACTATACACTGTACATTTTTTTAGGTGAAAAATTCGATGTCGTCGGATCCACTCCAGTCTTTGGATTTCGTTAATAGACATCTCAACACATAACCACAGGTGAGCACAGGTCGTAGGTACGCCTAGTTGGGCCGCTGTGGCACTTGGAAGATGAGCCATGGGTTGCTCCAAAATCCTTACTATCCTACACTGTACATTTTTTTAGGTGAAAAATTCGATTTCGTCGGATCCACTCCAGTCTTTGGATTTCGTTAATAGACATCTCAACACATAACCACAGGCGAGCACAGGTCGTAGGTACGCCTAGTTGGGCCGCTGTGGCAGTTGGAAGATGAGCCATGGAAGGCTCCAAAATCCTTACTATACACTGTACATTTTTTTAGGTGAAAAATTCGATCTCGTCGGATCCACTCCAGTCTTTGGATTTCGTTAATAGACATCTCAACACATAACCACAGGCGAGCACAGGTCGTAGGTACGCCTAGTTGGGCCGCTGTGGCAGTTGGAAGATGAGCCATGGAAGGCTCCAAAATCCTTACTATACACTGTACATTTTTTTAGGTGAAAAATTCGATGTCGTCGGATCCACTCCAGTCTTTGGATTTCGTTAATACACATCTCAACACATAACCACAGGTGCGCACAGGTCGTAGGTACGCCTAGTTGGGCCGCTGTGGCAGTTGGAAGATGAGCCATGGAAAGGCTCCAAAATCTTTACTATACACTGTACATTTTTTTAGGTGAAAAATTCGATGTCGTCGGATCCACTCCAGTCTTTGGATTTCGTTAATAGACATCTCAACACATAACCACAGGTGAGCACAGGTCGTAGGTACGCCTAGTTGGGCCGCTGTGGCACTTGGAAGATGAGCCATGGGTTGCTCCAAAATCCTTACTATACACTGTACATTTTTTTAGGTGAAAAATTCGATTTCGTCGGATCCACTCCAGTCTTTGGATTTCGTTAATAGACATCTCAACACATAACCACAGGCGAGCACAGGTCGTAGGTACGCCTAGTTGGGCCGCTGTGGCAGTTGGAAGATGAGCCATGGAAGGCTCCAAAATCCTTACTATACACTGTACATTTTTTTAGGTGAAAAATTCGATCTCGTCGGATCCACTCCAGTCTTTGGATTTCGTTAATAGACATCTCAACACATAACCACAGGCGAGCACAGGTCGTAGGTACGCCTAGTTGGGCCGCTGTGGCAGTTGGAAGATGAGCCATGGAAGGCTCCAAAATCCTTACTATACACTGTACATTTTTTTAGGTGAAAAATTCGATGTCGTCGGATCCACTCCAGTCTTTGGATTTCGTTAATACACATCTCAACACATAACCACAGGTGCGCACAGGTCGTAGGTACGCCTAGTTGGGCCGCTGTGGCAGTTGGAAGATGAGCCATGGAAGGCTCCAAAATCCTTACTATACACTGTACATTTTTTTAGGTGAAAAATTCGATGTCGTCGGATCCACTCCAGTCTTTGGATTTCGTTAATAGACATCTCAATACATAACCACCGGTGAGCACAGGTTGTAGGTACGCCTAGTTGGGCCGCTGTGGCAGTTGGAAGATGAGCCATGGAATTCTCCAAAATCCTTACTATACACTGTACATTTTTTTAGGTGAAAAATTCGATGTCGTCGGATCCACTCCAGTCTTTGGATTTCGTTAATAGACATCTCAACACATAACCACAGGTGAGCACAGGTCGTAGGTACGCCTAGTTGGGCCGCTGTGGCAGTTGGAAGATGAGCCATGGAAGACTCCAAAATCCTTAGTATACACTGTACATTTTTTTAGGTGAAAAATTCGATGTCGTCGGATCCACTCCAGTCTTTGGATTTCGTTAATAGACATCTCAACACATAACCACCGGTGCGCACAGGTCGTAGGTACGCCTAGTAGGGCCGCTGTGGCAGTTGGAAGATGAGCCATGGAAGGCTCCAAAATCCTTACTATACACTGTACATTTTTTTAGGTGAAAAATTCGATGTCGTCGGATCCACTCCAGTGTTTGGATTTCGTTAATAGACATCTAAACACATAACCACAGTTGCGCACAGGTCGTAGGTACGCCTAGTTGGGCCGCTGTGGCAGTTGGAAGATGAGCCATGGAAAGGCTCCAAAATCCTTACTATACACTGTACATTTTTTTAGGTGAAAAATTCGATGTCGTCGGATCCACTCCAGTCTTTGGATTTCGTTAATACACATCTCAACACATAACCACAGGTGCGCACAGGTCGTAGGTACGCCTAGTTGGGCCGCTGTGGCAGTTGGAAGATGAGCCATGGAAAGGCTCCAAAATCCTTACTATACACTGTACATTTTTTTAGGTGAAAAATTCGATGTCGTCGGATCCACTCCAGTCTTTGGATTTCGTTAATAGACATCTCAACACATAACCACAGGTGAGCACAGGTCGTAGGTACGCCTAGTTGGTCCGCTGTGGCAGTTGGAAGATGAGCCATGGAAGGCACCAAAATCCTTAGTATACACTGTACATTTTTTTAGGTGAAAAATTCGATGTCTTCGGATCCACTCCAGTCTTTGGATTTCGTTAATACACATCTCAACACATAACCACAGGTGCGCACAGGTCGTAGGTACGCCCAGTTGGGCCGCTGTGGCAGTTGGAAGATGAGCCATGGAAGGCTCCAAAATCCTTAGTATACACTGTACATTTTTTTAGGTGAAAAATTCGATGTCGTCGGATCCACTCCAGTCTTTGGATTTCGTTAATAGACATCTCAACACATAACCACAGGTGAGCACAGGTCGTAGGTACGCCTAATTGGGCCGCTGTGGCACTTGGAAGATGAGCCATGGGTTGCTCCAAAATCCTTACTATACACTGTACATATTTTTAGGTGAAAAATTCGATGTCGTCGGATCCACTCCAGTCTTTGGATTTCGTTAATACACATCTCAACACATAACCACAGGTGCGCACAGGTCGTAGGTACGCCTAGTTGGGCCGCTGTGGCAGTTGGAAGATGTGCCATGGAAATTCTCCAAAATCCTTACTATACACTGTACATTTTTTTAGGTGAAAAATTCGATGTCGTCGGATCCACTCCAGTCTTTGGATTTCGTTAATACACATCTCAACACATAACAACAGGTGCGCACAGGTCGTAGGTACGCCTAGTTGGGCCGCTGTGGCAGTTGGAAGATGAGCCATGGGTTGCTCCAAAATCCTTACTATAACTGTACATTTTTTTAGGTGAACAATTCGATGTCGTCGGATCCACTCCAGTCTTTGGATTTCGTTAATAGACATCTCAACACATAACCACAGGTGAGCACAGGTCGTAGGTACGCCTAGTTGGGCCGCTGTGGCAGTTGGAAGATGAGCCATGGGTTGCTCCAAAATCCTTACTATACACTGTACATATTTTTAGGTGAATAATTCGATGTCGTCGGATCCACTCCAGTCTTTGGATTTCCTTAAAACACATCTCAACACATAACCACAGGTGAGCACAGGTCGTAGGTACGCCCAGTTGGGCCGCTGTGGCAGTTGGAAGATGAGCCATGGAAGGCTCCAAAATCCTTAGTATACACTGTACATTTTTTTAGGTGAAAAATTCGATGTCGTCGGATCCACTCCAGTCTTTGGATTTCGTTAATAGACATCTCAACACATAACCACAGGTGAGCACAGGTCGTAGGTACGCCTAGTTGGGCCGCTGTGGCACTTGGAAGATGAGCCATGGGTTGCTCCAAAATCCTTACTATACACTGTACATATTTTTAGGTGAAAAATTCGATGTCGTCGGATCCACTCCAGTCTTTGGATTTCGTTAATACACATCTCAACACATAACCACAGGTGCGCACAGGTCGTAGGTACGCCTAGTTGGGCCGCTGTGGCAGTTGGAAGATGTGCCATGGAAATTCTCCAAAATCCTTACTATACACTGTACATTTTTTTAGGTGAAAAATTCGATGTCGTCGGATCCACACCAGTCTTTGGATTTCGTTAATACACATCTCAACACATAACAACAGGTGCGCACAGGTCGTAGGTACGCCTAGTTGGCCCGCTGTGGCAGTTGGAAGATGAGCCATGGAAAGGCTCCAAAATCCTTACTATACACTGTACATTTTTTTAGGTGAAAAATTCGATGTCGTCGGATGCACTCCAGTCTTTGGATTTCGTTAATAGACATCTCAACACATAACCACAGGTGAGCACAGGTCGTTGGTACGCCTAGTTGGGCCGCTGTGGCAGTTGGAAGATGAGCCATGGGTTGCTCCAAAATCCTTACTATACACTGTACATTTTTTTAGGTGAAAAATTCGATGTCGTCGGATCCACTCCAGTCTTTGGATTTCGTTAATACACATCTCAAAACATAACCACAGGTGCGCACAGGTCGTAGGTACGCCTAGTTGGGCCGCTGTGGCAGTTGGAAGATGAGCCATGGGTTGCTCCAAAATCCTTACTATACACTGTACATTTTTTTAGGTGCAAAATTCGATGTCGTCGGCTCCACTCCAGTCTTTGGATTTCCTTAATACACATCACAACACATAACCACAGGTGCGCACAGGTCGTAGGTACGCCTAGTTGGACCGCTGTGGCAGTTGGAAGATGTGCCATGGAAAGGCTCCAAAATCCTTACTATACACTGTACATTTTTTTAGGTGCAAAATTCGATGTCGTCGGATCCACACCAGTCTTTGGATTTCGTTAATACACATCTCAACACATAACAACAGGTGCGCACAGGTCGTAGATACGCCTAGTTGGACCGCTGTGGCAGTTGGAAGATGAGCCAGGGAAAGGCTCCAAAATCCTGTACATTTTTTTAGGTGAAAAATTTGATGTCGGATCCACTCCAGTCTTTGGATTTCCTTAATACACATCTCAACACATAACCACAGGTGAGCACAGGTCGTAGGTACGCCTAGTTGGGCCGCTGTGGCAGTTGGAAGATGAGCCATGGGTTGCTCCAAAATCCTTACTATACACTGTACATATTTTTAGGTGAAAAATTCGATGTCGTCGGATCCACTCCAGTCTTTGGATTTCCTTAATACACATCTCAACACATAACCACAGGTGAGCACAGGTCGTAGGTACGCCTAGTTGGGCCGCTGTGGCAGTTGGAAGATGAGCCATGGAAAGGCTCCAAAATCCTTACTATACACTGTACATTTTTTTAGGTGAAAAATTCGATGTCGTCGGATCCACTCCAGTCTTTGGATTTCGTTAATACACATCTCAACACATAACCACAGGTGAGCACAGGTCGTAGGTACTCCTAGTTGGGCCGCTGTGGCACTTGGAAGATGAGCCATGGGTTGCTCCAAAATCCTTACTATACACTGTACATATTTTTAGGTGAAAAATTCGATGTCGTCGGATCCACTCCAGTCTTTGGATTTCGTTAATACACATCTCAACACATAACAACAGGTGCGCACAGGTCGTAGGTACGCCTAGTTGGCCCGCTGTGGCAGTTGGAAGATGAGCCATGGAAAGGCTCCAAAATCCTTACTATACACTGTACATTTTTTTAGGTGAAAAATTCGATGTCGTCGGATGCACTCCAGTCTTTGGATTTCGTTAATGGACATCTCAACACATAACCACAGGTGAGCACAGGTCGTTGGTACGCCTAGTTGGGCCGCTGTGGCAGTTGGAAGATGAGCCATGGGTTGCTCCAAAATCCTTACTGTACACTGTACATTTTTTTAGGTGAAAAATTCGATGTCGTCGGATCCACTCCAGTCTTTGGATTTCGTTAATACACATCTCAACACATAACCACAGGTGCGCACAGGTCGTAGGTACGCCTAGTTGGGCCGCTGTGGCAGTTGGAAGATGAGCCATGGAAGGCTCCAAAATCCTTACTATACACTGTACATTTTTTTAGGTGCAAAATTCGATGTCGTCGGCTCCACTCCAGTCTTTGGATTTCCTTAATACACATCACAACACATAACCACAGGTGCGCACAGGTCGTAGGTACGCCTAGTTGGGCCGCTGTGGCAGTTGGAAGATGAGCCATGGAAGGCTCCAAAATCCTTACTATACACTGTACATTTTTTTAGGTGCAAAATTCGATGTCGTCGGCTCTACTCCAGTCTTTGGATTTCCTTAATACACATCACAACACATAACCACAGGTGCGCACAGGTCGTAGGTACGCCTAGTTGGACCGCTGTGGCAGTTGGAAGATGTGCCATGGAAAGGCTCCAAAATCCTTACTATACACTGTACATTTTTTTAGGTGCAAAATTCGATGTCGTCGGATCCACACCAGTCTTTGGATTTCGTTAATACACATCTCAACACATAACAACAGGTGCGCACAGGTCGTAGGTACGCCTAGTTGGACCGCTGTGGCAGTTGGAAGATGAGCCAGGGAACGGCTCCAAAATCCTGTACATTTTTTTAGGTGCAAAATTCGATGTCGTCGGATCCACACCAGTCTTTGGATTTCGTTAATACACATCTCAACACATAACAACAGGTGCGCACAGGTCGTAGGTACGCCTAGTTGGCCCGCTGTGGCAGTTGGAAGATGAGCCATGGAAAGGCTCCAAAATCCTTACTATACACTGTACATTTTTTTAGGTGCAAAATTCGATGTCGTCGGCTCCACTCCAGTCTTTGGATTTCCTTAATACACATCTCAACACATAACCACAGGTGAGCACAGGTCGTAGGTACGCCTAGTTGGGCCGCTGTGGCAGTTGGAAGATGAGCCATGGGTTGCTCCAAAATCCTTACTATACACTGTACATATTTTTAGGTGAAAAATTCGATGTCGTCGGATCCACTCCAGTCTTTGGATTTCCTTAATACACATCTCAACACATAACCACAGGTGAGCACAGGTCGTAGGTACGCCTAGTTGGGCCGCTGTGGCAGTTGGAAGATGAGCCATGGAAAGGCTCCAAAACCCTTACCATACATTGTACATTTTTTTAGGTGAAAAATTCGATGTCGTCGGATCCACTCCAGTCTTTGGATTTCGTTAATACACATCTCAACACATAACCACAGGTGAGCACAGGTCGTAGGTACGCCTAGTTGGGCCGCTGTGGCAGTTGGAAGATGAGCCATGGGTCGCTCCAAAATCCTTACTATACACTGTACATTTTTTTAGGTGAAAAATTCGATGTCGTCGGATCCACTCCAGTCTTTGGATTTCGTTAATACACATCTCAACACATAACCACAGGTGCGCACAGGTAATAGGTACGCATAGTTGAGCTGCTGTGGCAGTTGGAAGATGAGCCATGGAAGGCTCCAAAATCCTTACTATACACTGTACATTTTTTTAGGTGAAAAATTCGATGTCGTCGGATCCACTCCAGTCTTTGGATTTCCTTAATACACATCTCAACACATAACCACAGGTGAGCACAGGTCGTAGGTACGCCTAGTTGGGCCGCTGTGGCAGTTGGAAGATGAGCCATGGGTTGCTCCAAAATCCTTACTATACACTGTACATATTTTTAGGTGAAAAATTCGATGTCGTCGGATCCACTCCAGTCTTTGGATTTCCTTAATACACATCTCAACACATAACCACAGGTGAGCACAGGTCGTAGGTACGCCTAGTTGGGCCGCTGTGGCAGTTGGAAGATGAGCCATGGAAAGGCTCCAAAACCCTTACCATACATTGTACATTTTTTTAGGTGAAAAATTCGATGTCGTCGGATCCACTCCAGTCTTTGGATTTCGTTAATACACATCTCAACACATAACCACAGGTGAGCACAGGTCGTAGGTACGCCTAGTTGGGCCGCTGTGGCAGTTGGAAGATGAGCCATGGGTTGCTCCAAAATCCTTACTATACACTGTACATATTTTTAGGTGAAAAATTCGATGTCGTCGGATCCACTCCAGTCTTTGGATTTCGTTAATACACATCTCAACACATAACCACAGGTGCGCACAGGTAATAGGTACGCATAGTTGAGCTGCTGTGGCAGTTGGAAGATGAGCCATGGAAGGCTCCAAAATCCTTACTATACACTGTACATTTTTTTAGGTGAAAAATTCGATGTCGTCGGATCCACTCCAGTCTTTGGATTTCCTTAATACACATCTCAACACATAACCACAGGTGAGCACAGGTCGTAGGTACGCCTAGTTGGGCCGCTGTGGCAGTTGGAAGATGTGCCATGGAAAGGCTCCAAAACCCTTACCATACATTGTACATTTTTTTAGGTGAAAAATTCGATGTCGTCGGATCCACACCAGTCTTTGGATTTCGTTAATACACGTCTCAACACATAACCACAGGTGCGCACAGGTCGTAGGTACGCCTAGTTGGACCGCTGTGGCAGTTGGAAGATGTGCCATGGAAAGGCTCCAAAATCCTTACTATACACTGTACATTTTTTTAGGTGAAAAATTCGATGTCGTCGGATCCACACCAGTCTTTGGATTTCGTTAATACACATCTCAACACATAACAACAGGTGCGCACAGGTCGTAGGTACGCCTAGTTGGCCCGCTGTGGCAGTTGGAAGATGAGCCATGGAAAGGCTCCAAAATCCTTACTATACACTGTACATTTTTTTAGGTGAAAAATTCGATGTCGTCGGATGCACTCCAGTCTTTGGATTTCGTTAATAGACATCTCAACACATAACCACAGGTGAGCACAGGTCGTTGGTACGCCTAGTTGGGCCGCTGTGGCAGTTGGAAGATGAGCCATGGGTTGCTCCAAAATCCTTACTGTACACTGTACATTTTTTTAGGTGAAAAATTCGATGTCGTCGGCTCCACTCCAGTCTTTGGATTTCCTTAATACACATCACAACACATAACCACAGGTGCGCACAGGTCGTAGGTGCGCCTAGTTGGACCGCTGTGGCAGTTGGAAGATGTGCCATGGAAAGGCTCCAAAATCCTTACTATACACTGTAAATTTTTTTAGGTGCAAAATTCGATGTCGTCGGGTCCACACCAGTCTTTGGATTTCGTTAATACACATCTCAACACAGAACAACAGGTGCGCACAGGTCGTAGGTACGCCTAGTTGGACCGCTGTGGCAGTTGGAAGATGAGCCATGGAAAGGCTCCAAAATCCTGTACATTTTTTTAGGTGAAAAATTCGATGTCGTCGTATCCACTCCAGTCTTTGGATTTCGTTAATACACATCTCAACACATAACCACAGGTGAGCACAGGTCATAGGTACGCCTAGTTGGGCCGCTGTGGCAGTTGGAAGATGAGCCATGGGTTGCTCCAAAATCCTTACTACACACTGTACATTTTTTTAGGTGAAAAATTCGATGTCGTCGGATCCACTCCAGTCTTTGGATTTCGTTAATACACATCTCAACACAAAACCACAGGTGCGCACAGGTCATAGGTACGCATAGTTGAGCTGCTGTGGCAGTTGGAAGATGAGCCATGGAAGGCTCCAAAATCCTTACTATACACTGTACATTTTTTTAGGTGCAAAATTCGATGTCGTCGGATCCACACCAGTCTTTGGATTTCGTTAATAGACATCTCAACACATAACCACAGGTGAGCACAGGTCGTAGGTACGCCTAGTTGGGCCGCTGTGGCAGTTGGAAGATGAGCCATGGAAGGCTCCAAAATCCTTACTATACACTGTACATTTTTTTAGGTGAAAAATTCGATGTCGTCGGATCCACACCAGTCTTTGGATTTCGTTAATAGACATCTCAACACATAACAACAGGTGCGCACAGGTCGTAGGTACGCCTAGTTGGCCCGCTGTGGCAGTTGGAAGATGAGCCATGGAAAGGCTCCAAAATCCTTACTATACACTGTACATTTTTTTAGGTGAAAAATTCGATGTCGTCGGATGCACTCCAGTCTTTGGATTTCGTTAATAGACATCTCAACACATAACCACAGGTGAGCACAGGTCGTTGGTGCGCCTAGTTGGGCCGCTGTGGCAGTTGGAAGATGAGCCATGGGTTGCTCCAAAATCCTTACTACACACTGTACATTTTTTTAGGTGAAAAATTCGATGTCGTCGTATCCACTCCAGTCTTTGGATTTCGTTAATACACATCTCAACACATAACCACAGGTGAGCACAGGTCATAGGTACGCCTAGTTGGGCCGCTGTGGCAGTTGGAAGATGAGCCATGGGTTGCTCCAAAATCCTTACTACACACTGTACATTTTTTTAGGTGAAAAATTCGATGTCGTCGGATCCACTCCAGTCTTTGGATTTCGTTAATACACATCTCAACACAAAACCACAGGTGCGCACAGGTCATAGGTACGCATAGTTGAGCTGCTGTGGCAGTTGGAAGATGAGCCATGGAAGGCTCCAAAATCCTTACTATACACTGTACATTTTTTTAGGTGAAAAATTCGATGTCGTCGGATCCACACCAGTCTTTGGATTTCGTTAATACACATCTCAACACATAACAACAGGTGCGCACAGGTCGTAGGTACGCCTAGTTGGCCCGCTGTGGCAGTTGGAAGATGAGCCATGGAAAGGCTCCAAAATCCTTACTATACACTGTACATTTTTTTAGGTGCAAAATTCGATGTCGTCGGATCCACACCAGTCTTTGGATTTCGTTAATACACGTCTCAACACATAACCACAGGTGCGCACAGGTCGTAGGTACGCCTAGTTGGACCGCTGTGGCAGTTGGAAGATGTGCCATGGAAAGGCTCCAAAATCCTTACTATACACTGTACATTTTTTTAGGTGAAAAATTCGATGTCGTCGGATCCACACCAGTCTTTGGATTTCGTTAATACACATCTCAACACATAACAACAGGTGCGCACAGGTCGTAGGTACGCCTAGTTGGCCCGCTGTGGCAGTTGGAAGATGAGCCATGGAAAGGCTCCAAAATCCTTACTATACACTGTACATTTTTTTAGGTGAAAAATTCGATGTCGTCGGATGCACTCCAGTCTTTGGATTTCGTTAATAGACATCTCAACACATAACCACAGGTGAGCACAGGTCGTTGGTACGCCTAGTTGGGCCGCTGTGGCAGTTGGAAGATGAGCCATGGGTTGCTCCAAAATCCTTACTGTACACTGTACATTTTTTTAGGTGAAAAATTCGATGTCGTCGGCTCCACTCCAGTCTTTGGATTTCCTTAATACACATCACAACACATAACCACAGGTGCGCACAGGTCGTAGGTGCGCCTAGTTGGACCGCTGTGGCAGTTGGAAGATGTGCCATGGAAAGGCTCCAAAATCCTTACTATACACTGTAAATTTTTTTAGGTGCAAAATTCGATGTCGTCGGGTCCACACCAGTCTTTGGATTTCGTTAATACACATCTCAACACAGAACAACAGGTGCGCACAGGTCGTAGGTACGCCTAGTTGGACCGCTGTGGCAGTTGGAAGATGAGCCATGGAAAGGCTCCAAAATCCTGTACATTTTTTTAGGTGAAAAATTTGATGTCGGATCCACTCCAGTCTTTGGATTTCCTTAATACACATCTCAACACATAACCACAGGTGAGCACAGGTCGTAGGTACGCCTAGTTGGGCCGCTGTGGCAGTTGGAAGATGAGCCATGGAAAGGCTCCAAAATCCTTACCATACACTGTACATTTTTTTAGGTGAAAAATTCGATGTCGTCGGATCCACTCCAGTCTTTGGATTTCGTTAATACACATCTCAACACATAACCACAGGTGTGCACAGGTCGTAGGTACGCCTAGTTGGGCCGCTGTGGCAGTTGGAAGATGAGCCATGGAAAGGCTCCAAAACCCTTACACTGTACATTTTTTTAGGTGAAAAATTCGATGTCGTCGGATCCACACCAGTCTTTGGATTTCGTTAATAGACAGCTCAACACATAACCACAGGTGAGCACAGGTCGTAGGTACGCCTAGCTGGGCCGCTGTGGCAGTTGGAAGATGAGCCATGGGTTGCTCCAAAATCCTTACTATACACTGTACATTCTTTTAGGTGAAAAATTCGATGTCGTCGGATCCACTCCAGTCTTTGGATTTCGTTAATACACATCTCAACACAAAACCACAGGTGCGCACAGGTCATAGGTACGCATAGTTGAGCTGCTGTGGCAGTTGGAAGATGAGCCATGGAAGGCTCCAAAATCCTTACTATACACTGTACATTTTTTTAGGTGAAAAATTCGTCGTCGGATCCACACCAGTCTTTGGATTTCGTTAATACACATCTCAACACATAACAACAGGTGCGCACAGGTCGTAGGTACGCCTAGTTGGACCGCTGTGGCAGTTGGAAGATGAGCCATGGAAGGCTCCAAAATCCTTACTATACACTGTACATTTTTTTAGGTGAAAAATTCGATGTCGTCGGATCCACTCCAGTCTTTGGATTTCGTTAATACATATCTCAACACATAACCACAGGTGCGCACAGGTCGTAGGTACGCCCAGTTGGGCCGCTGTGGCAGTTGGATGATGAGCCATGGAAGGCTCCAAAATCCTTACTATACACTGTACATTTTTTTAGGTGAAAAATTCGATGTCGTCGGATCCACTCCAGTCTTTGGATTTCGTTAATACACATCTCAACACATAACCACAGGTGTGCACAGGTCGTAGGTACGCCTAGTTGGGCCGCTGTGGCAGTTGGAAGATGAGCCATGGAAGGCTCCAAAATCCTTACTATACACTGTACATTTTTTTAGGTGAAAAATTCGATGTCGTCGGATCCACTCCAGTCTTTGGATTTCGTTAATAAACATCTCAACACATAACTACAGGTGCGCACAGGTCGTAGGTACGCCTAGTTGGGCCGCTGTGGCAGTTGGAAGATGAGCCATGGAAGGCTCCAAAATCCTTACTATACACTGTACATTTTTTTAGGTGAAAAATTCGATGTCGTCGGATCCACTCCAGTCTTTGGATTTCGTTAATACATATCTCAACACATAACCACAGGTGCGCACAGGTCGTAGGTACGCCCAGTTGGGCCGCTGTGGCAGTTGGATGATGAGCCATGGAAGGCTCCAAAATCCTTACTATACACTGTACATTTTTTTAGGTGAAAAATTCGATGTCGTCGGATCCACTCCAGTCTTTGGATTTCGTTAATAGACATCTCAACACATAACCACAGGTGAGCACAGGTCGTAGGTATGCCTAGTTGGGCCGCTGTGGCAGTTGGAAGATGAGGCATGGAAAGGCTCCAAAATCCTTACTATACACTGTACATTTTTTTAGGTGAAAAATTCGATGTCGTCGGATCCACTCCAGTCTTTGGATTTCGTTAATACACATCTCAACACATAACCACAGGTCCGCACAGGTCGTAGGTACGCCTAGTTGGGCCGCTGTGGCAGTTGGAAGATGAGCCATGGAAAGGCTCCAAAATCCTTACTATACACTGTACATTTTTTTAGGTGAAATATTCGATGTCGTCGGATCCACTCCAGTCTTTGGATTTCGTTAATACACATGTCAACACATAACCACAGGTGCGCACAGGTCGTAGGTACGCCTAGTTGGGCCGCTGTGGCAGTTGGAAGATGAGCCCTGGGTTGCTCCAAAATCCTTACTATACACTGTACATTTTTTTAGGTGAAAAATTCGATGTCGTCGGATCCACTCCAGTCTTTGGATTTCGTTAATACACATCTCAACACATAACTACAGTTGCGCACAGGTCGTAGGTACGCCTAGTTGGGCCGCTGTGGCAGTTGGAAGATGAGCCATGGAAGGCTCCAAAATCCTTACTATACACTGTACATTTTTTTAGGTGAAAAATTCGATGTCGTCGGATCCACTAAAGTCTTTGGATGTCGTTAATACATATCTCAACACATAACCACAGGTGCGCACAGGTCGTAGGTACGCCTAGTTGGGCCGCTGTGGCAGTTGGAAGATGAGCCATGGAAGGCTCCAAAATCCTTACTATACACTGTACATTTTTTTAGGTGAAAAATTCGATGTCGTCGGATCCACTCCAGTCTTTGGATTTCGTTAATAGACATCTCAACACATAACCACAGGTGAGCACAGGTCGTAGGTATGCCTAGTTGGGCCGCTGTGGCAGTTGGAAGATGAGGCATGGAAAGGCTCCAAAATCCTTACTATACACTGTACATTTTTTTAGGTGCAAAATTCGATGTCGTCGGATCCACACCAGTCTTTGGATTTCGTTAATACACATCTCAACACATAACAACAGGTGCGCACAGGTCGTAGGTACGCCTAGTTGGACCGCTGTGGCAGTTGGAAGATGAGCCATGGAAAGGCTCCAAAATCCTTACTATACACTGTACAATTTTTTAGGTGAAAAATTCGATGTCGTCGGATCCACTCCAGTCTTTGGATTTCGTTAATAGACATCTCACCACATAAGCACAGGTGAGTACAGGTCGTAGGTAAGCCTAGTTGGGCCGCTGTGGCAGTTGGAAGATGAGCCATGGGTTGCTCCAAAATCTTTACTATACACTGTACATTTTTTTAGGTGAAAAATTCGATGTCGTCGGATCCACACCAGTCTTTGGATTTCGTTAATAGACATCTCAACACATTACCACAGGTGAGCACAGGTCGTAGGTACGCCTAGTTGGGCCGCTGTGGCAGTTGGAAGATGAGCCATGGAAGGCTCCAAAATTCTTACTATACACTGTACATATTTTTAGGTGAAAAATTCGATGTCGTCGGATCCACTCCAGTCTTTGGATTTCGTTAATACACATCTCAACACATAACTACAGGTGCGCACAGGTCGTAGGTACGCCTAGTTGGGCCGCTGTGGCAGTTGGAAGATGAGCCATGGAAAGGCTCCAAAATCCTTACTATACACTGTACATTTTTTTAGGTGAAAAATTCGATGTCGTCGGATCCACTCCAGTCTTTGGATTTCGTTAATAGACATCTCAACACATAACCACAGGTGCGCACAGGTCATAGGTACACATAGTTGAGCTGCTGTGGCAGTTGGAAGATGAGCCATGGAAGGCTCCAAAATCCTTACTATACACTGCACATTTTTTTAGGTGCAAAATTCGATGTCGTCGGATCCACACCAGTCTTTGGATTTCGTTAATACACATCTCAACACATAACTACAGGTGCGCACAGGTCGTAGGTACGCCTAGTTGGGCCGCTGTGGCAGTTGGAAGATGAGCCATGGAAAGGCTCCAAAATCCTTACTATACACTGTACATTTTTTTAGGTGAAAAATTCGATCTCGTCGGATCCACTCCAGTCTTTGGATTTCGTTAATACACATCTCAACACATAACCACAGGTGAGCACAGGTCGTAGGTACGCCTAGTTGGGCCGCTGTGGCAGTTGGAAGATGAGCCATGGAAAGGCTCCAAAACCCTTACCATACACTGTACATTTTTTTAGGTGAAAAATTCGATGTCGTCGTATCCACACCAGTCTTTGGATTTCGTTAATAGACATCTCAACACATAACCACAGGTGAGCACAGGTCGTAGGTACGCCTAGTTGGGCCGCTGTGGCAGTTGGAAGATGAGCCATGGAAAGGCTCCAAAACCCTTACCATACACTGTACATTTTTTTAGGTGAAAAATTCGATGTCGTCGGATCCACTCCAGTCTTTGGATTTCGTTAATACACATCTCAACACATAACCACAGGTGTGCACAGGTCGTAGGTACGCCTAGTTGGGCCGCTGTGGCAGTTGGAAGATGAGCCATGGAAAGGCTCCAAAATCCTTACTATACACTGTACATTTTTTTAGGTGAAAAATTCGATGTCGTCGGATCCACACCAGTCTTTGGATTTCCTTAATAGACATCTCAACACATAACCACAGGTGAGCACAGGTCGTAGGTACGCCTAGTTGGGCCGCTGTGGCAGTTGGAAGATGAGCCATGGAAAGGCTCCAAAACCCTTACCATACACTGTACATTTTTTTAGGTGAAAAATTCGATGTCGTCGGATCCACTCCAGTCTTTGGATTTCGTTAATACACATCTCAACACATAACCACAGGTGCGCACAGGTCATAGGTACACATAGTTGAGCTGCTGTGGCAGTTGGAAGATGAGCCATGGAAGGCTCCAAAATCCTTACTATACACTGTACATTTTTTTAGGTGAAAAATTCGTCGTCGGAGCCACACCAGTCTTTGGATTTCGTTAATAGACATCTCAACACATAACCACAGGTGAGCACAGGTCGTAGGTACGCCTAGTTGGGCCGCTGTGGCAGTTGGAAGATGAGCCATGGAAGGCTCCAAAATCCTTACTATACACTGTACATTTTTTTAGGTGAAAAATTCGATGTCGTCGGATCCACTCCAGTCTTTGGATTTCGTTAATAGACATCTCAACACATAACCACAGGTGCGCACAGGTCATAGGTACACATAGTTGAGCTGCTGTGGCAGTTGGAAGATGAGCCATGGAAGGCTCCAAAATCCTTACTATACACTGTACATTTTTTTAGGTGAAAAATTCGATGTCGTCGGATCCACTCCAGTCTTTGGATTTCGTTAATACACATCTCAACACATAACCACAGGTGCGCACAGGTCATAGGTACACATAGTTGAGCTGCTGTGGCAGTTGGAAGATGAGCCATGGAAGGCTCCAAAATCCTTACTATACACTGTACATTTTTTTAGGTGAAAAATTCGTCGTCGGAGCCACACCAGTCTTTGGATTTCGTTAATAGACATCTCAACACATAACCACAGGTGAGCACAGGTCGTAGGTACGCCTAGTTGGGCCGCTGTGGCAGTTGGAAGATGAGCCATGGAAGGCTCCAAAATCCTTACTATACACTGTACATTTTTTTAGGTGAAAAATTCGATGTCGTCGGATCCACTCCAGTCTTTGGATTTCGTTAATAGACATCTCAACACATAACCACAGGTGCGCACAGGTCATAGGTACACATAGTTGAGCTGCTGTGGCAGTTGGAAGATGAGCCATGGAAGGCTCCAAAATCCTTACTATACACTGTACATTTTTTTAGGTGAAAAATTCGATGTCGTCGGATCCACTCCAGTCTTTGGATTTCGTTAATAGACATCTCAACACATAACCACAGGTGAGCACAGGTCGTAGGTACACCTAGTTGGGCCGCTGTGGCAGTTGGAAGATGAGCCATGGAAGGCTCCAAAATCCTTACTATACACTGTACATTTTTTTAGGTGAAAAATTCGATGTCGTCGGATCCACTCCAGTCTTTGGATTTCGTTAATAGACATCTCAACACATAACCACAGGTGAGCAAAGGTCGTAGGTATGCCTAGTTGGGCCACTGTGGCAGTTGGAAGATGAGCCATGGAAAGGCTCCAAAATCCTTACTATACACTGTACATTTTTTTAGGTGAAAAATTCGATGTCGTCGGATCCACTCCAGTCTTTGGATTTCGTTAATACACATCTCAACACATAACCACAGGTGCGCACAGGTCGTAGGTACGCCTAGTTGGGCCGCTATGGCAGTTGGAAGATGAGCCATGGAAAGGCTCCAAAATCCTTACTATACACTGTAAATTTTTTTAGGTGAAAAATTCGATGTAGTCGGATCCACTCCAGTCTTTGGATTTCGTTAATACACATCTCAACACATAACCACAGGTGCGCACAGGTCGTAGGTACGCCTAGTTGGGCCGCTGTGGCAGTTGGAAGATGAGCCATGGAAAGGCTCCAAAACCCTTACTATACACTGTACATTTTTTTAGGTGAAAAATTCGATGTCGTCGGATCCACTCCAGTCTTTGGATTTCGTTAATAGACATCTCAACATAACCACAGGTGAGCACAGGTCGTAGGTACGCATAGTTGAGCTGCTGTGGCAGTTGGAAGATGAGCCATGGAAGGCTCCAAAATCCTTACTATACACTGTACATTTTTTTAGGTGAAAAATTCGATGTCGTCGGATCCACTCCAGTCTTTGGATTTCGTTAATACACATCTCAACACATAACCACAGGTGCGCACAGGTCATAGGTACACATAGTTGAGCTGCTGTGGCAGTTGGAAGATGAGCCATGGAAGGCTCCAAAATCCTTACTATACACTGTACATTTTTTTAGGTGAAAAATTCGTCGTCGGAGCCACACCAGTCTTTGGATTTCGTTAATAGACATCTCAACACATAACCACAGGTGAGCACAGGTCGTAGGTACGCCTAGTTGGGCCGCTGTGGCAGTTGGAAGATGAGCCATGGAAGGCTCCAAAATCCTTACTATACACTGTACATTTTTTTAGGTGAAAAATTCGATGTCGTCGGATCCACTCCAGTCTTTGGATTTCGTTAATAGACATCTCAACACATAACCACAGGTGCGCACAGGTCATAGGTACACATAGTTGAGCTGCTGTGGCAGTTGGAAGATGAGTCATGGAAGGCTCCAAAATCCTTACTATACACTGTACATTTTTTTAGGTGAAAAATTCGATGTCGTCGGATCCACTCCAGTCTTTGGATTTCGTTAATAGACATCTCAACACATAACCACAGGTGAGCACAGGTCGTAGGTACACCTAGTTGGGCCGCTGTGGCAGTTGGAAGATGAGCCATGGAAGGCTCCAAAATCCTTACTATACACTGTACATTTTTTTAGGTGAAAAATTCGATGTCGTCGGATCCACTCCAGTCTTTGGATTTCGTTAATAGACATCTCAACACATAACCACAGGTGAGCAAAGGTCGTAGGTATGCCTAGTTGGGCCGCTGTGGCAGTTGGAAGATGAGCCATGGAAAGGCTCCAAAATCCTTACTATACACTGTACATTTTTTTAGGTGAAAAATTCGATGTCGTCGGATCCACTCCAGTCTTTGGATTTCGTTAATACACATCTCAACACATAACCACAGGTGCGCACAGGTCGTAGGTACGCCTAGTTGGGCCGCTATGGCAGTTGGAAGATGAGCCATGGAAAGGCTCCAAAATCCTTACTGTAAATTTTTTTAGGTGAAAAATTCGATGTAGTCGGATTTACTCCAGTCTTTGGATTTCGTTAATACACATCTCAACACATAACCACAGGTGCGCACAGGTCGTAGGTACGCCTAGTTGGGCCGCTGTGGCAGTTGGAAGATGAGCCATGGAAAGGCTCCAAAACCCTTACTATACACTGTACATTTTTTTAGGTGAAAAATTCGATGTCGTCGGATCCACTCCAGTCTTTGGATTTCGTTAATAGACATCTCAACATAACCACAGGTGAGCACAGGTCGTAGGTACGCATAGTTGAGCTGCTGTGGCAGTTGGAAGATGAGCCATGGAAGGCTCCAAAATCCTTACTATACACTGTACATTTTTTTAGGTGATAAATTCGATGTCGTCGGATCCACTCCAGTCTTTGGATTTCGTTAATACACATCTCAACACATAACCACAGGTGCGCACAGGTCATAGGTACACATAGTTGAGCTGCTGTGGCAGTTGGAAGATGAGCCATGGAAGGCTCCAAAATCCTTACTATACACTGTACATTTTTTTAGGTGAAAAATTCGTCGTCGGAGCCACACCAGTCTTTGGATTTCGTTAATAGACATCTCAACACATAACCACAGGTGAGCACAGGTCGTAGGTACGCCTAGTTGGGCCGCTGTGGCAGTTGGAAGATGAGCCATGGAAGGCTCCAAAATCCTTACTATACACTGTACATTTTTTTAGGTGAAAAATTCGATGTCGTCGGATCCACTCCAGTCTTTGGATTTCGTTAATAGACATCTCAACACATAACCACAGGTGCGCACAGGTCATAGGTACACATAGTTGAGCTGCTGTGGCAGTTGGAAGATGAGTCATGGAAGGCTCCAAAATCCTTACTATACACTGTACATTTTTTTAGGTGAAAAATTCGATGTCGTCGGATCCACTCCAGTCTTTGGATTTCGTTAATAGACATCTCAACACATAAGCACAGGTGCGCACAGGTCGTAGGTACACCTAGTTGGGCCGCTGTGGCAGTTGGAAGATGAGCCATGGAAGGCTCCAAAATCCTTACGATACACTGTACATTTTTTTAGGTGAAAAATTCGATGTCGTCGGATCCACTCCAGTCTTTGGATTTCGTTAATAGACATCTCAACACATAACCACAGGTGAGCAAAGGTCGTAGGTATGCCTAGTTGGGCCGCTGTGGCAGTTGGAAGATGAGCCATGGAAAGGCTCCAAAATCCTTACTATACACTGTACATTTTTGTAGGTGAAAAATTCGATGTCGTCGGATCCACTCCAGTCTTTGGATTTCGTTAATACACATCTCAACACATAACCACAGGTGCGCACAGGTCGTAGGTACGCCTAGTTGGGCCGCTATGGCAGTTGGAAGATGAGCCATGGAAAGGCTCCAAAATCCTTACTGTAAATTTTTTTAGGTGAAAAATTCGATGTAGTCGGATCCACTCCAGTCTTTGGATTTCGTTAATACACATCTCAACACATAACCACAGGTGCGCACAGGTCGTAGGTACGCCTAGTTGGGCCGCTGTGGCAGTTGGAAGATGAGCCATGGAAAGGCTCCAAAACCCTTACTATACACTGTACATTTTTTTAGGTGAAAAATTCGATGTCGTCGGATCCACTCCAGTCTTTGGATTTCGTTAATAGACATCTCAACATAACCACAGGTGAGCACAGGTCGTAGGTACGCATAGTTGAGCTGCTGTGGCAGTTGGAAGATGAGCCATGGAAGGCTCCAAAATCCTTACTATACACTGTACATTTTTTTAGGTGAAAAATTCGATGTCGTCGGATCCACTCCAGTCTTTGGATTTCGTTAATAAACATCTCAACACATAACTACAGGTGCGCACAGGTCGTAGGTACGCCTAGTTGGGCCGCTGTGGCAGTTGGAAGATGAGCCATGGAAGGCTCCAAAATCCTTACTATACACTGCACATTTTTTTAGGTGCAAAATTCGATGTCGTCGGATCCACACTAGTCTTTGGATTTCGTTAATACACATCTCAACACAGAACAAAAGGTGCGCACAGGTCGTAGGTACGCCTAGTTGGACCGCTGTGGCAGTTGGAAGATGAGCCATGGAAAGGCTCCAAAATCCTTACTGTACATTTTTTTTAGGTGAAAAATTCGATGTCGTCGGATCCACTCCAGTCTTTGGATTTCGTTAATAGACATCTCAACACATAACCACAGGTGAGCAAAGGTCGTAGGTATGCCTAGTTGGGCCGCTGTGGCAGTTGGAAGATGAGGCATGGAAAGGCTCCAAAATCCTTACTGTACACTGTAAATTTTTTTAGGTGAATAATTCGATGTCGTCGGATCCACTCCAGTCTTTGGATTTCGTTAATACACATCTCAACACATAACCACAGGTGCGCACAGGTCATAGGTACGCATAGTTGGGCCGCTGTGGCAGTTGGAAGATGAGCCATGGAAGGCTCCAAAATCCTTACTATACACTGTACATATTTTTAGGTGAAAAATTCGATGTCGTCGGATCCACTCCAGTCTTTGGATTTCGTTAATACACATCTCAACACATAACCACAGGTGTGCACAGGTCGTAGGTACGCCTAGTTGGGCCGCTGTGGCAGTTGGAAGATGAGCCATGGAAAGGCTCCAAAACCCTTACTATACACTGTACATTTTTTTAGGTGAAAAATTCGATGTCGTCGGATCCACTCCAGTCTTTGGATTTCGTTAATACACATCTCAACACAGAACAAAAGGTGCGCACAGGTCATAGGTACGCATAGTTGGGCCGCTGTGGCAGTTGGAAGATGAGCCATGGAAGGCTCCAAAATCCTTACTATACACTGTACATTTTTTTAGGTGAAAAATTCGATGTCGTCGGATCCACTCCAGTCTTTGGATTTCGTTAATACACATCTCAACACATAACCACAGGTGTGCACAGGTCGTAGGTACGCCTAGTTGGGCCGCTGTGGCAGTTGGAAGATGAGCCATGGAAAGGCTCCAAAACCCTTACTATACACTGTACATTTTTTTAGGTGAAAAATTCGATGTCGTCGGATCCACTCCAGTCTTTGGATTTCGTTAATACACATCTCAACACATAACCACAGGTGCGCACAGGTCATAGGTACGCATAGTTGGGCCGCTGTGGCAGTTGGAAGATGAGCCATGGAAGGCTCCAAAATCCTTACTATACACTGTACATTTTTTTAGGTGAAAAATTCGATGTCGTCGGATCCGCACCAGTCTTTGGATTTCGTTAATAGACATCTCAACACATAACCACAGGTGAGCACAGGTCGTAGGTACGCCTAGTTGGGCAGCTGTGGCAGTTGGAAGATGAGCCATGGAAAGGCTCCAAAATCCTTACTATACACTGTACATTTTTTTAGGTGCAAAATTCGATGTCGTCGGATCCACACCAGTCTTTGGATTTCGTTAATACACATCTCAACACAGAACAACAGGTGCGCACAGGTCGTAGGTACGCCTAGTTGGACCGCTGTGGCAGTTGGAAGATGAGCCATGGAAAGGCTCCAAAATCCTGTACATTTTTTTAGGTGCAAAATTCGATGTCGTCGGATCCACTCCAGTCTTTGGATTTCGTTAATACACATCTCAACACATAACCACAGGTGCGCACAGGTCGTAGGTACGCCTAGTTGGGCAGCTGTGGCAGTTGGAAGATGAGCCATGGGTTGCTCCAAAATCATAACTATACACTGTACATTTTTTTAGGTGAAAAATTCGATGTCGTCGAATCCACTCCAGTCTTTGGATTTCGTTAATACACATCTCAACACATAACTACAGGTGCGCACAGGTCGTAGGTACGCTTAGTTGGGCCGCTGTGGCAGTTGGAAGATGAGCCATGGAAGGCTCCAAAATCCTTACTATACACTGTACATTTTTTTAGGTGCAAAATTCGATGTCGTCGGATCACCTCCAGTCTTTGGATTTCGTTAATAGACATCTCAACACATAACCACAAGTGAGCACAGGTCGTAGGTATGCCTAGTTGGGCCGCTGTGGCAGTTGGAAGATGAGGCATGGAAAGGCTCCAAAATCCTTACTATACACTGTACATTTTTTTAGGTGCAAAATTCGATGTCATCGGATCCACACCAGTCTTTGGATTTCGTTAATACACATCTCAACACAGAACAACAGGTGCGCACAGGTCGTAGGTACGCCTAGTTGGACCGCTGTGGCAGTTGGAAGATGAGCCATGGAAAGGCTCCAAAATCCTGTACATTTTTTTAGGTGCAAAATTCGATGTCGTCGGATCCACTCCAGTCTTTGGATTTCGTTAATACACATCTCAACACATAACCACAGGTGCGCACAGGTCGTAGGTACGCCTAGTTGGGCCGCTGGGGCAGTTGGAAGATGAGCCATGGAAAGGCTCCAAAATCCTTACTATACACTGTACATTTTCTTAGGTGAAAAATTCGATGTGGTCGGATCTACTCCAGTCTTTGGATTTCGTTAATATACATCTCAACACATAACCACAGGTGAGCACAGGTCGTAGGTACGCCCAGTTGGGCCGCTGTGGCAGTTGGAAGATGAGCCATGGAAGGCTCCAAAATCCTTACTATACACTGTATATTTTTTTAGGTGAAAAATTCGATGTCGTCGGATCCACTCCAGTCTTTCGATTTCGTTAATACACATCTCAACACATAACCACAGGTGAGCACAGGTCGTCGGTACGCCTAGTTGGGCCGCTGTGGCAGTTGGAAGATGAGCCATGGAAAGGCTCCAAAATCCTTACTATACACTGTACATTTTTTTAGGTGCAAAATTCGATGTCGTCGGATCCACTCCAGTCTTTGAATTTCGTTAATAGACATCTCAACACATAACCACAGGTGAGCACAGGTCGTAGGTACGCCTAGTTGGGCCGCTGTGGCAGTTGGAAGATGAGCCATGGAAAGGCTCCAAAATCCTTACTATACACTGTACATTTTTTTAGGTGAAAAATTCGATGTCGTCGGATCCACTCCAGTCTTTGGATTTCGTTAATAGACATCTCAACACATAACCACAGGTGAGCACAGGTCGTCGGTACGCCTAGTTGGGCCGCTGTGGCAGTTGGAAGATGAGCCATGGAAAGGCTCCAAAATCCTTACTATACACTGTACATTTTTTTAGGTGCAAAATTCGATGTCGTCGGATCCACTCCAGTCTTTGGATTTCGTTAATACACATCTCAACACATAACCACAGGTGCGCACAGGTCGTAAGTACGCCTAGTTGGGCCGCTGTGGCAGTTGGAAGATGAGCCATGGGTTGCTCCAAAATCCTTACTATACACTGTACATTTTTTTAGGTGCAAAATTCGATGTCGTCGGCTCCACTCCAGTCTTTGGATTTCCTTAATACACATCACAGCAAATAACCACAGGTGAGCACAGGTCGTAGGTACGCCTAGTTGGGCCGCTGTGGCAGTTGGAAGATGAGCCATGGGTTGCTCCAAAATCCTTACTATACACTGTACATTTTTTTAGGTGAAAAATTCGATGTCGTCGGATCCACTCCAGTCTTTGGATTTCGTTAATAGACATCTCAACACATAACCACAGGTGAGCACAGGTCGTAGGTACGCCTAGTTGGGCCGCTGTGGCAGTTGGAAGATGAGCCATGGAAAGGCTCCGAAATCCTTACTATACACTGTACATTTTTTTAGGTGAAAAATTCGATGTCGTCGGATCCACTCCAGTCTTTGGATTTCGTTAATAGACATCTCAACACATAACCACAGGTGAGCACAGGTCGTCGGTACGCCTAGTTGGGCCGCTGTGGCAGTTGGAAGATGAGCCATGGAAAGGCTCCAAAATCCTTACTATACACTGTACATTTTTTTAGGTGCAAAATTCGATGTCGTCGGATCCACTCCAGTCTTTGGATTTCGTTAATACACATCTCAACACATAACCACAGGTGCGCACAGGTCGTAAGTACGCCTAGTTGGGCCGCTGTGGCAGTTGGAAGATGAGCCATGGAAAGGCTCCAAAACCCTTACTATACACTGTACATTTTTTTAGGTGAAAAATTCGATGTCGTCGGATCCACACCAGTCTTTGGATTTCGTTAATAGACATCTCAACACATAACCACAGGTGAGCACAGGTCGTAGGTACGCCTAGTTGGGCCGCTGTGGCAGTTGGAAGATGAGCCATGGGTTGCTCCAAAATCCTTACTATACACTGTACATTTTTTTAGGTGAAAAATTCGATGTCGTCGGATCCACTCCAGTCTTTGGATTTCGTTAATACACATCTCAACACATAACCACAGGTGCGCACAGGTCATAGGTACGCATAGTTGAGCTGCTGTGGCAGTTGGAAGATGAGCCATGGAAGGCTCCAAAATTCTTACTATACACTGTACATTTTTTTAGGTGAAAAATTCGATGTCGTCGGATCCACTCCAGTCTTTGGATTTCGTTAATACACATCTCAACACATAACCACAGGTCGTAGGTACGCCTAGTTGGGCCGCTGTGGCAGTTGGAAGATGAGCCATGAAAAGGCTCCAAAATCCTTACTATACACTGTCAATTTTTTTCGGTGAAAAATTCGATGTCATCGGATCCACTACAGTTTTCGGATTTCGTTAATACACATCTCAACACATAACCACAGGTGTACACAGATCGTAGGTACGCCTAGTTGGGCCGCTGTGGCAGTTGGAAGATGAGCCATGAAAAGGCTCCAAAATCCTTACTATACACTGTCAATTTTTTTAGGTGAAAAATTCGATGTCGTCGGATCCACTCCAGTCTTTGGATTTCGTTAATACACATCTCAACACATAACCACAGGTCGTAGGTACGCCTAGTTGGGCCGCTGTGGCAGTTGGAAGATGAGCCATGAAAAGGCTCCAAAATCCTTACTATACACTGTCAATTTTTTTCGGTGAAAAATTCGATGTCATCGGATCCACTACAGTTTTCGGATTTCGTTAATACACATCTCAACACATAACCACAGGTGTACACAGATCGTAGGTACGCCTAGTTGGGCCGCTGTGGCAGTTGGAAGATGAGCCATGAAAAGGCTCCAAAATCCTTACTATACACTGTCTATTTTTTTAGATGACAAATTCGATGTCGTCGGATCCACTCCAGTCTTTGGATTTCCTTAATACACATCTCAACACATAACCACAGGTCGTACGTACGCCTAGTTGGGCCGCTGTGCAAGTTTGAAGATGAGCCGTGAAAAGGCTCCAAAATCCTTGCTATACACTGTCAATTTTTTTAGGTGAAAAATTCGATGTCGTCGGATCCACTCCAGTCTTTGGATTTCGTTAATACACATCTCAACACATAACCACAGGTGTACACAGGTCGTAGGTAAGCCTAGTTGGGCCGTTGTGGCAGTTGGAAGATGAGCCATGAAAAGGCTCTAAAATCCTTACTATACACTGTCAATTCTTTTAGGTGAAAAATTCGATGTCGTCGGATCCAGTCCTGTCTTTGGATTTCGATAATACACGTCTAAACTCATAACCACAGGTGTACACAGGTCGTAGGTACGCCTAGTTGGGCCGCTGTGGCAGTTGGATGATTGGAAGATGAGCCATGAAAAGGCTCCAAAATCCTTACTATACACTGTCAATTTTTTTAGGTGAAAAATGCGATGTCGTCGGATCTACTCCAGTCTTTGGATTTCGTTAATACACATCTCAACACATAACCACAGGTGCACACAGGTCGTAGGTACGCCTAGTTTGGCCGCTGTGGCAGTCGGAAGATGAGCCATGAAAAGGTTCCATAATCCTTACTATACACTGTCAATTTTTGTAGGTGAAATATTGGATGTACACGGATCCACTCCAGTCTTTGGATTTCATTAATACACATCTCAGCACATAACCACAGGTCGTAGGTACGCCTAGTTGGGCCACTGTGGCAGTTGTAGGATGAGCCAAAATCCTTACTATACACTGTCAATTCTTTTAGGTGAAAAATTCGATGTCGTCGGATCCACTCCAGTCTTTGGATTTCGTTAATACATATCTGAACACATAACCACAGGTGTACACAGGCCGTAGGTACGCCTAGTTGGGCCACTGTGGCAGTTGGAAGATGAGCCATGAAAAGGCTCTAAAATCCTTACTATACACTGTAAATTTATTTAATTGCAAAATTCGATGTTGTCGGGTCCGCTCCAGTATTTGGATTTCATTAATACACATCTCAGCACATAACTACAGGTGTACACAGGTCGTTGGTACGCCTAGTTGGGCCGGTGTGGCAGTTGGAAGATGAGCCATGAAAAGGCTCCAAAATCCTCACTATACACTGTCGATTTTTTTAGGTGAAAAATTCGGTGTCATCGGATCCGCTCCAGTCTTTGAATTTCGTTAATACACATCTCAACACATAACCACAGGTGTACACAGGTCGTAGGTACGCCTAGTTCGGCCGCTGTGGCAGTTGGAAGATGAGCCTTGAAAAGGCTGCAAAATCCTTACTATACACTGTAAATTTTTTTAAGTGAAAAATTCGATGTCGTCGGATCCACTCCAGTCTTTGGATTTCGTTAATACACATCTCAACACATAACCACAGGTGTACACAGGTCGTAGGTACGCCTAGTTCGGCCGCTGTGGCAGTTGGAAGATGAGCCTTGAAAAGGCTGCAAAATCCTTACTATACACTGTAAATTTATTTAATTGCAAAATTCGATGTAGTCGGGTCCGCTCCAGTCTTTGGATTTCATTAATACACATCTCAGCACATAACTACAGGTGTACACAGGTCGTTGGTACGCCTAGTTGGGCCGCTGTGGCAGTTGGAAGATGAGCCATGAAAAGGCTCCAAAATCCTTACTATACACTGTACATTTTTTTAGGTGAAAAATTCGATATCGTCGGATCCACCCCAGTCTTTGGATTTCGTTAATACACATCTCAACACATAACCACAGGTGTAAACAGGTCGTAGGTGCGCCTAGTTGGGCCACTGTGGCAGTTGGCAGATGAGCCATGAAAAGGCTCCAAAATCCTTACTATACACTGTCAATTTTTTTAGATGACAAATTCGATGTCGTCGGATCCACTCCAGTCTCTGGATTTCGTTAATACACATCTCAACACATAACTACAGGTGTACACAGGTCGTAGGTACGCCTAGTTGGGCCGCTGTGGCAGTTGGAAGATGAGCCATGAAAAGGCTCCAAAATCCTTACTATACACTGTCAATTTTTTTAGATGACAAATTCGATGTCGTCGGATCCACTCCAGTCTCTGGATTTCGTTAATACACATCTCAACACATAACTACAGGTGTACACAGGTCGTAGGTACGCCTAGTTGGGCCACTGTGGCAGTTGGAAGATGAGCCATGAAAAGGCTCCAAAATCCTTACTATACACTGTCAATTTTTTTAGGTGAAAAATTCGATGTCGTCGGATCCACTCCAGTCTTTGGATTTCGTTAATACACATCTCAACACATAACTACAGGTGTACACAGGTCGTAGGTACGCCTAGTTGGGCCACTGTGGCAGTTGGAAGATGAGCCATGAAAAGGCTCCAAAATCCTTACTATACACTGTAAATTTTTTTAGGTGAAAAATTCGATGTCGTCGGATCCACCCCAGTCTTTGGATTTCGTTAATACACATCTCAACACATAACCACAGGTGTACACAGGTCGTAGGTACGCCTAGTTCGGCCGCTGTGGCAGTTGGAAGATGAGCCTTGAAAAGGCTCCAAAATCCTTACTATACACTGTACATTTTTTTAGGTGAAAAATTCGATGTCGTCGGATCCACTCCAGTCTTTGGATTTCGTTAATACACATCTCAACACATAACCACAGGTCGTAGGTACGCCTAGTTGGGCCGCTGTGGCAGTTGGAAGATGAGCCATGAAAAGGCTCCAAAATCCAGGTGTACACAGGTCGTAGGTACGCCTAGTTGGGCCAATGTGGCAGTTGGAAGATGAGCCATGAAAAGGCTCCAAAATCCTTACTATACACTGTCAATTTTTTTAGATGACAAATTCGATGTCGTCGGATCCACTCCAGTCTCTGGATTTCGTTAATACACATCTCAACACATAACTACAGGTGTACACAGGTCGTAGGTACGCCTAGTTGGGCCACTGTGGCAGTTGGAAGATGAGCCATGAAAAGGCTTCAAAATCCTTACTATACACTGTCAATTTTTTTAGGTGAAAAATTCGATGTCGTCGGATCCACTCCAGTCTTTGGATTTCGTTAATACACATCTCAACACATAACTACAGGTGTACACAGGTCGTAGGTACGCCTAGTTGGGCCACTGTGGCAGTTGGAAGATGAGCCATGAAAAGGCTCCAAAATCCTTACTATACACTGTAAATTTTTTTAGGTGAAAAATTCGATGTCGTCGGATCCACCCCAGTCTTTGGATTTCGTTAATACACATCTCAACACATAACCACAGGTCGTAGGTACGCCTAGTTGGGCCGCTGTGGCAGTTGGAAGATGAGCCATGAAAAGGCTCCAAAATCCTTACTATACACTGTCAATTTTTTTAGATGACAAATTCGATGTCGTCGGATCCACTCCAGTCTCTGGATTTCGTTAATACACATCTCAACACATAACTACAGGTGTACACAGGTCGTAGGTACGCCTAGTTGGGCCACTGTGGCAGTTGGAAGATGAGCCATGAAAAGGCTCCAAAATCCTTACTATACACTGTCAATTTTTTTAGGTGAAAAATTCGATGTCGTCGGATCCACTCCAGTCTTTGGATTTCGTTAATACACATCTCAACACATAACTACAGGTGTACACAGGTCGTAGGTACGCCTAGTTGGGCCACTGTGGCAGTTGGAAGATGAGCCATGAAAAGGCTCCAAAATCCTTACTATACACTGTAAATTTTTTTAGGTGAAAAATTCGATGTCGTCGGATCCACCCCAGTCTTTGGATTTCGTTAATACACATCTCAACACATAACCACAGGTGTAAACAGGACGTAGGTGCGCCTAGTTGGGCCACTGTGGCAGTTGGCAGATGAGCCATGAAAAGGCTCCAAAATCCTTACTATACACTGTCAATTTTTTTAGATGACAAATTCGATGTCGTCGGATCCACTCCAGTCTCTGGATTTCGTTAATACACATCTCAACACATAACCAGAGGTCGTAGGTACGCCTAGTTGGGCCGCTGTGGCAGTTGGAAGATGAGCCATGAAAAGGCTCCAAAATCCTTACTATACACTGTCAATTTTTTTAGATGACAAATTCGATGTCGTCGGATCCACTCCAGTCTCTGGATTTCGTTAATACACATCTCAACACATAACCAGAGGTCGTAGGTACGCCTAGTTGGGCCGCTGTGGCAGTTGGAAGATGAGCCGTGAAAAGGCTCCAAAATCCTTGCTATACACTGTCAATTTTTTTAGGTGAAAAATTCGATGTCGTCGGATCCACTCCAGTCTTTGGATTTCGTTAATACACATCTCAACACATAACTACAGGTGTACACAGGTCGTAGGTACGCCTAGTTGGGCCACTGTGGCAGTTGGAAGATGAGCCATGAAAAGGCTCCAAAATCCTTACTATACACTGTCAATTTTTTTAGGTGAAAAATTCGATGTCGTCGGATCCACTCCAGTCTTTGGATTTCGTTAATACACATCTCAACACATAACTACAGGTGTACACAGGTCGTAGGTACGCCTAGTTGGGCCACTGTGGCAGTTGGAAGATGAGCCATGAAAAGGCTCCAAAATCCTTACTATACACTGTACATTTTTTTAGGTGAAAAATTCGATGTCGTCGGATCCACTCCAGTCTTTGGATTTCGTTAATACACATCTCAACACATAACCACAGGTGTACACAGGTCGTAGGTATGCCTAGTTGGGCCTCTGTGGCAGTTGGAAGATGAGCCATGAAAAGGCTCCAAAATCCTTACTATACACTGTACATTTTTTTAGGTGAAAAATTCGATGTCGTCGGATCCACCCGTCTTTGGATTTCGTTAATACACATCTCAACACATAACCACAGGTGTAAACAGGTCGTAGGTGCGCCTAGTTGGGCCACTGTGGCAGTTGGCAGATGAGCCATGAAAAGGCTCCAAAATCCTTACTATACACTGTCAATTTTTTTAGGTGAAAAATTCGATGTCGTCGGATCCACTCCAGTCTTTGGATTTCGTTAATACACATCTCAACACATAACCACAGGTCGTAGGTACGCCTAGTTACGCCGCTGTGGCAGTTGGAAGATGAGCCATGAAAAGGCTCCAAAATCCTTACTATACACAGTCAATTTTTTTATCTGAAAAATTCGATGTCGTCGGATACACTCCAGTCTTTGGATTTCGTTAATACACATCTCAACACATAAACACAGGTGTACACAAATCGTAGGTACGCCTAGTTGGGCCGCTGTGGCAGTTGGAAGATGAGCCATGAAAAGGCTCCAAAATCCTTACTATACACTGTCAATTTTTTTAGGTGAAAAATTCGATGTCGTCGGATCCACTCCAGTCTTTGGATTTCGTTAAAACACATAACCACAGGTCGTAGGTACGCCTAGTTAGGCCGCTGCGGCAGTTGGATGATGACCCATGAAAAGGCTCCAAAATAATTACTATACACTGTCAATTTATTTAGGTGAAAAATTCGATGTCGTCGTTAATACACATCTCATCACATAACCACAGGTGTACACAGGTCGTAGGTACGCCTAGTTGGGCCGCTGTGGCAGCTGGAATATGAGCCATGGAAAGGCGCCACAATCCTTACTATACACTGTCGATTTTTTTAGGTGAAAAATTCGATGTCGTCGAATCCACTCCAGTCTTTGGATTTTCGATGTCGTCGAATCCACTCCAGTCTTTGGATTTCGTTAATACACATCTCAACACATAACCACAGGTGTACACAGATCTTAGGAACGCCTAGTTGGGCCGCTGTGGCAGTTGGAAGATGAGCCATGAAAAGGCTCCAAAATCCTTACTGTCAATTTTTTTAGGTGAAAAATTCGATGTCGTCGGATCCACTCCAATCTTTGGATTTCGTTAATACACATCTCAACACAGAACCACAGATGTACACAGGTAGTAGGTACGCCTAGTTGGGCCGCTGTGGCAGTTGCAAGATGAGCCATGAAAAGGCTCCAAAATCCTTACTATACACTGTCAATTTTTTTAGGTGAAAAATTCGATGTCGTCGGATCCACTCCAGTCTTTGGATTTCGTTAAAACACATCTCAACACATAACCACAGGTGTACACAGGTCGTAGGTACGCCTAGTTGGGCCACTGTGGCATTTGGCAGATGAGCCATGAAAAGGCTCCAAAATCCTTACTATACACTGTACATTTTTTGAGGTGAAAAATTCGATGTCATCGGATCCACTCCAGTCTTTGGATTTCGTTAATACACATCTCAACACATAAACACAGGTGTACACAGATCGTAGGTACGCCTAGTTGGGCCGCTGTGGCAGTTGGTAGATGAGTCATGAAAAGGCTCCAAAATCCTTACTATACACAGTCAATTTTTTTATCTGAAAAATTCGATGTCGTCGGATCCACTCCAGTCTTTGGATTTCGTTAATACACATCTCAACACATAAACACAGGTGTACACAGATCGTAGGTAAGCCTAGTTGGGTCGCTGTGGCAGTTGGAAGATGAGCCATGAAAAGGCTCCAAAATCCTTACTATACACTGTCAATTTTTTTAGGTGAAAAATTCGATGTCGTCGGATCCACTCCAGTCTTTGGATTTCGTTAATACACATCTCAACACATAACCACAGGTGCACACGGGTCGTAGGTACGCCTAGTTGGGCCGCTGTGGCAGTTGGAAGATGAGCCGTGAAAAGGCTCCAAAATCCTTGCTATACACTGTCAATTTTTTTAGGTGAAAAATTCGATGTCGTCGGATCCACTCCAGTCTTTGGATTTCGTTAATACACATCTCAACACATAACCACAGGTGTACACAGATCGTAGGTACGCCTAGTTGGGCCGCTGTGGCAGTTGGAAGATGAGCCATGAAAAGGCTCCAAAATCCTTACTATACACTGTCAATTTTTTTAGATGACAAATTCGATGTCGTCGGATCCACTCCAGTCTCTGGATTTCGTTAATACACATCTCAACACATAACCACATTTCGTAGGTACGCCTAGTTGGGCCGCTGTGGCAGTTGGAAGATGAGCCGTGAAAAGGCTCCAAAATCCTTGCTATACACTGTCAATTTTTTTAGGTGAAATATTCGATGTCGTCGGATCCACTCCAGTCTTTGGATTTCGTTAATACACATCTCAACACATAACCACAGGTGTACACAGGTCGTAGGTACGCCTAGTTGGGCCGCTGTGGCAGTTGGAAGATGAGCCATGAAAAGGCTCCAAAATCCTTACTATACACAGTCAATTTTTTTGGATGAAAAATTCGATGTCGCCGGATCCACTCCAGTCTTTGGATTTCGTTAATACACATCTCAACACATAACTACAGGTGTACACAGGTCGTAGGTACGCCTAGTTGGGCCGCTGTGGCAGTTGGAAGATGAGCCATGAAAAGGCTCCAAAATCCTTACTATACACTGTACATTTTTTTAGGTGAAAAATTCAATATCGTCGGTTCCACTCCAGTCTTTGGATTTCGTTAATACACATCTGAAGACATAACCACAGGAGTACGCAGGTCGTAGGTACGCCTAGTTGGGCCGCTGTGGCAGTTGGAAGATGAGCCATGAAAAGGCTCCAAAATCCTTACTATACACTGTACATTTTTTTAGGTGAAAAATTCGATGTCGTCGGATCCACCCCAGTCTTTGGATTTCGTTAATACACATCTCAACACATAACCACAGGTGTAAACAGGTCGTAGGTGCGCCTAGTTGGGCCACTGTGGCAGTTGGCAGATGAGCCATGAAAAGGCTCCAAAATCCTTACTATACACTGTTAAGGTGAAAAATTCGATGTCATCGGATCCACTACAGTCTTCGGATTTCGTTAATACACATCTTAACACATAACCACAGGTGTACACAGATCGTAGGTACGCCTAGTTGGGCCGCTGTGGCAGTTGGAAGATGAGCCTTGAAAAGGCTTCAAAATCCTTACTATACACTGTCAATTTTTTTAGATGACAAATTCGATGTCGTCGGATCCACTCCAGTCTCTGGATTTCGTTAATACACATCTCAACACATAACCACAGGTCGTAGGTACGCCTAGTTGGGCCGCTGTGGCAGTTGGAAGATGAGCCGTGAAAAGGCTCCAAAATCCTTGCTATACACAGTCAATTTTTTTAGGTGAAAAATTCGATGTCGTCGGATCCACTCCAGTCTTTGGATTTCGTTAATACACATCTCAGCACATAACCACAGGTGTACACAGGTCGTAGGTACGCCTAGTTGGGCCGCTGTGGCAGTTGGAAGATGAGCCATGAAAAGGCTCCAAAATCCTTACTATACACCGTACATTTTTTTAGGTGAAAAATTCAATATCGTCGGTTCCACTCCAGTCTTTGGATTTCGTTAATACACATCTCAACACATAACCACAGGTGCACACGGGTCGTAGGTACGCCTAGTTGGGCCGCTGTGGCAGTTGGAAGATGAGCCATGAAAAGGCTCCAAGATCCTTACTATACACTGTCAATTTTTTTAGGTGAAAAATTCGATGTCGTCGGATCCACTCCAGTCTTTGGATTTCGTTAATACACATCTCAACACATAACCACAGGTGTACACAGGTCGTAGGTACGCCTAGTTGGGCCGTTATGGCAGTTGGAAGATGAGCCATAAAAAGGCTCCAAAATCCTTACTGTCAATTTTTTTAGGTGAAAAATTCGATGTCGTCGAATCCACTCCAGTCTTTGGATTTTCGATGTCGTCGAATCCACTCCAGTCTTTGGATTTCGTTAATACACATCTCAACACATAACCACAGGTGTACACAGATCTTAGGAACGCCTAGTTGGGCCGCTGTGGCAGTTGGAAGATGAGCCATGAAAAGGCTCCAAAATCCTTACTGTCAATTTTTTTAGGTGAAAAATTCGATGTCGTCGGATCCACTCCAGTCTTTGGATTTCGTTAATACACATCTCAACACAGAACCACAGATGTACACAGGTAGTAGGTACGCCTAGTTGGGCCGCTGTGGCAGTTGCAAGATGAGCCATGAAAAGGCTCCAAAATCCTTACTATACACTGTCAATTTTTTTAGGTGAAAAATTCGATGTCGTCGGATCCACTCCAGTCTTTGGATTTCGTTAAAACACATCTCAACACATAACCACAGGTGTACACAGGTCGTAGGTACACCTAGTTGGGCCGCTGTGGCAGTTGAAAGATGAGCCATGAAAAGGCTCCAGAATCCTTACTATACACTGTCAATTTTTTTAGGTGAAAAATTCGATGTCGTCGGTTCCACTCCAGTCTTTGGATTTCGTTAATACACATCTCAACACATAACCACTGGTGTACACAGGTCGTATTTACGCCTAGTTGGGCCGCTGTGGCAGTTGGAAGATGAGCCATGATAAATTCGATGTCGTCGGATCCACTCCAGTCTTTGGATTTCGTTAATACACATCTCAACACATAACCACAGGTGTACACAGGTCGTAGGTACGCCTAGTTGGGCCGCTGTGGCAGTTGGAATATGAGCCATGAAAAGGCTCCAAAAAAATTCGATGTCGTTGGATCCACTCCAGTCTTTGGATTTCGTTAATACACATCTCAACACATAACCACTGGTGTACACAGGTCGTATTTACGCCTAGTTGGGCCGCTGTGGCAGTTGGAAGATGAGCCATGATAAATTCGATGTCGTCGGATCCACTCCAGTCTTTGGATTTCGTTAATACACATCTCAACACATAACCACAGGTGTACACAGGTCGTAGGTACGCCTAGTTGGGCCGCTGTGGCAGTTGGAATATAAGCCATGAAAAGGCTCCAAAATCCTTACTATACACTGTCAATTTTTTTAGGTGAAAAATTCGGTGTCGTCGGATCCACTCCAGTCTTTGGATTTCGTTAATACACATCTCAACACGTAACCACAGGTGTACACAGGTCGTAGGTACGCCTAGTTAGGCCGCTGTGGCAGATGGAACATGCGCCATGAAAAGGCTCCAAAATTCTTACTATACACTGAATATTTTTTTAGGTGCAAAATTCGATGTCGTCGGATCCACTCCAGTCTTTGGATTTCGTTAACACACATCTCAACACATAACCACAGGTGTACACAGGTCGCAGGTACGCCTAGTTGGGCCGCTGTGGCAGTTGGAAGATGAGTCATGAAAAGGCTCCAAAATCCTTACTACAGACTGTACATTTTTTTAGGTGAAAAATTCGATGTCGTCGGGTCCACTCCAGTCTTTGGATTTCGTTAATACACATCTCAACACATAACCACAGGTGTACACAAGTCGTAGGTACGCTTAGTTGGGCCGCTGTGGCAGTTGGAAGATGAGCCATGAAAAGGCTCCAAAATCCTTACTATACACTGTCAATTTTTTTATGTGAAAAATTCGATGTCTCAAATCCACTCCAGTCTTTGGATTTCGTTAATACACATCTCAACACATAACCACAGGTGTACACAGGTCGCAGGTACGCCTAGTTGGGCTGCTGTGACAGTTGGAAGATGAGCCATGAAAAGGCTCCGAAATCCTTACTATACACTGTCAATTTTTTTAAGTGAAGAATTCGATGTCGGCAGATCCATTCCAGTCTTTGGATTTCGTTAAAACACATCTCAACACATAACCACAGGTGTACACAGGTCGCAGGTACGCCTAGTTGGGCCGCTGTGGCAGTTGGAAGATGAGTCATGAAAAGGCTCCAAAATCCTTACTATACACTGTAAATTTTTTTAGGAGAAAAATTCGATGTCGTCGGATCCACTCCAGTCTTTGGATTTCCTTAAAACACATCTCACCACATAACCACATGTGTACACAGGTCGCAGGTACGCCTAGTTGGACCGCTGTGGCACTTGGAAGATGAGCCATGAAAAGGCTCCAAAATCCTTACTATACACCGTAATTTTTTTTAGCTGAAAAATTCGATGTCGGCGGATCCACTCCAGTCATTGCATTTCGTTAATACACATCTCAACACATAACCACAGGTGTACACAGGTCGTAGGTACGCCCAGTTAGGCCGCTGTGGCAGTTGGAAAATGAGCCATGAAAAGGCTCCAAAATCCTTACTTTACACTGTCAATTTTTTTAGGTGAAAAATTCGATGTCGTCGGATTCACTCCAGTCTTTGGATTTCCTTAAAACACATCTCAACACATAACCACATAACCTAGTTTGGCCGCTGTGGCAGTTGGAAGATGAGTCATGAAAAGGCTCCAAAATCCTTACTATACACTGTAATTTTAGGTGAAAAATTCGATGTCGGCGGATCCACTCCAGTCATTGGATTTCGTTAATACACATCTCAACACATAACCACAGGTGTACACAGGTCGTAGGTACGCCTAGTTGGGCCGCTGTGGCAGTTGGAAGATGAGCCATGAAAAGGCTCCAAAATTCTTACTGTCAACTGTCACTGTAAATTTTTTTAGGTGAAAAATTCGATGTCGTCTGATCCACTCCAGTCTTTGGATTTCGTTAATACACATCTCAACACATTACCACAGGTGTACACAGGTCGTAGGTACGCCTAGTTGGGCCGCTGTGGCAGTTGAAAGATGAGCCATGAAAAGGCTCCAGAATCCTTACTATACACTGTCAATTTTTTTAGGTGAAAAATTCGATGTCGTCGGTTCCACTCCAGTCTTTGGATTTCGTTAATACACATCTCAACACATAACTACAGGTGTACACAGGTCGTAGGTACGCCAGTAGGGCCACTGTGGCAGTTGGAAGATGAGCCATGAAAAGGCTCCAAAAAAATTCGATGTCGTTGGATCCACTCCAGTCTTTGGATTTCGTTAATACACATCTCAACACATAACCACTGGTGTACACAGGTCGTATTTACGCCTAGTTGGGCCGCTGTGGCAGTTGGAAGATGAGCCATGATAAATTCGATGTCGTCGGATCCACTCCAGTCTTTGGATTTCGTTAATACACATCTCAACACATAACCACAGGTGTACACAGGGCGTAGGTACGCCTAGTTGGGCCGCTGTGGCAGTTGGAATATGAGCCATGAAAAGGCTCCAAAATCCTTACTATACACTGTCAATTTTTTTTAGGTGAAAAATTCGATGTCGTCGGATCCACTCCAGTCTTTGGATTTCGTTAATACACATCTCAACACGTAACCACAGGTGTACACAGGTCGTAGGTATGCCTAGTTGGGCCGCTGTGGCAGTTGGAAGATGAGCCATGAAAAGGCTCCAAAATCCTTACTGTCAATTTTTTTAGGTGAAAAATTCGATGTCGTCGGATCCGCTCCAGTCTTTGGATTTCGTTAATACACATCTCAACACAGAACCACAGATGTACACAGGTTGTAGGTACGCCTAGTTGGGCGGCTGTGGCAGTTGCAAGATGAGCCATGAAAAGGCTCCAAAATCCTTACTATACACTGTCAATTTTTTTAGGTGAAAAATTCGATGTCGTCGGATCCACTCCAGTCTTTGGATTTCGTTAAAACACATCTCAACACATAACCACAGGTGTACACAGGTCGTAGGTACACCTAGTTGGGCCGCTGTGGCAGTTGAAAGATGAGCCATGAAAAGGCTCCAAAATCCTTACTATACACTGTCAATTTTTTTAGGTGAAAAATTCGATGTCGTCGGTTCCACTCCAGTCTTTGGATTTCGTTAATACACATCTCAACACATAACCACAGGTGTACACAGGTCGTATTTACGCCTAGTTGGGCCGCTGTGGCAGTTGGAAGATGAGCCATGAAAAATTCGATGTCGTCGGATCCACTCCAGTCTTTGGATTTCGTTAATACACATCTCAACACGTAACCACAGGTGTACACAGGTCGTAGGTACGCCTAGTTAGGCCGCTGTGGCAGATGGAACATGCGCCATGAAAAGGCTCCAAAATTCTTACTATACACTGAATATTTTTTTAGGTGCAAAATTCGATGTCGTCGGATCCACTCCAGTCTTTGGATTTCGTTAACACACATCGCAACACATAACCACAGGTGTACACAGGTCGTAGGTGCGCCTAGTTGGGCCGCTGTGGTAGTTGGAAGATGAGCCATGAAAAGGCTCCAAAATCCTTACTACAGACTGTACATTTTTTTAGGTGAAAAATTCGATGTCGTCGGGTCCACTCCAGTCTTTGGATTTCGTTAATACACATCTCAACACATAACCACAGGTGTACACAAGTCGTAGGTACGCTTAGTTGGGCCGCTGTGGCAGTTGGAAGATGAGCCATGAAAAGGCTCCAAAATCCTTACTATACACTGTCAATTTTTTTATGTGAAAAATTCGATGTCTCAAATCCACTCCAGTCTTTGGATTTCGTTAATACACATCTCAACACATAACCACAGGTGTACACAGGTCGCAGGTACGCCTAGTTGCGCTGCTGTGACAGTTGGAAGATGAGCCATGAAAAGGCTCCGAAATCCTTACTATACACTGTCAATTTTTTTAAGTGAAGAATTCGATGTCGGCAGATCCATTCCAGTCTTTGGATTTCGTTAAAACACATCTCACCACATAACCACATGTGTACACAGGTCGCAGGTACGCCTAGTTGGACCGCTGTGGCACTTGGAAGATGAGCCATGAAAAGGCTCCAAAATCCTTACTATACACCGTAATTTTTTTTAGCTGAAAAATTCGATGTCGGCGGATCCACTCCAGTCATTGCATTTCGTTAATACACATCTCAACACATAACCACAGGTGTACACAGGTCGTAGGTACGCCTAGTTAGGCCGCTGTGGCAGTTGGAAAATGAGCCATGAAAAAGCTCCAAAATCCTTACTTTACACTGTCAATTTCTTTAGGTGAAAAATTCGATGTCGTCGGATTCACTCCAGTCTTTGGATTTCCTTAAAACACATCTCAACACATAACCACATAACCTAGTTTGGCCGCTGTGGCAGTTGGAAGATGAGTCATGAAAAGGCTCCAAAATCCTTACTATACACTGTAATTTTAGGTGAAAAATTCGATGTCGGCGGATCCACTCCAGTCATTGGATTTCGTTAATACACATCTCAACACATAACCACAGGTGTACACATGTCGTAGGTACGCCTAGTTGGGCCGCTGTGGCAGTTGGAAGATGAACCATGAAAATTCTCCAAAATCCTTACTGTCAACTGTCACTGTCAATCTTTTTAGGTGAAAAATTCGATGTCATCGGATCCACCCCAGTCTTTGGATTTCCTTGATACACATCTCAACACATAACCACAGGTTGGCTTTGGCAGTTGGAAGATGAGCCATGAAAAGGCTCCGAAATCCTTACTATACACTGTACATTTTTGTACGTGAAAAATTCGATGTCGGCTGATCCACTCCAGTCATTGGATTTCGTTAATACACATCTCAACACATAACCACAGGTGTACACAGGTCGTAGGTACGCCTAGTTGGGCCGCTGTGGCAGTTGGAAGATGAGCCATGAAAAGGCTCCAAAATTCTTACTGTCAACTGTCACTGTAAATTTTTTTAGGTGAAAAATTCGATGTCGTCTGATCCACTCCAGTCTTTGGATTTCGTTAATACACATCTCAACACATTACCACAGGTGTACACAGGTCGTAGGTACGCCTAGTTGGGCCGCTGTGGCAGTTGGAAGATGAACCATGAAAGGCTCCAAAATTCTTACTATGCACTGTAATTTCTTTAGGTGAAAAATTCGATGTCGTCGGATCCACTCCAGTCTTTGGATTTCGTTAATACACATCTCAACACATAACCACAGGTGCGCACAGGTCGTAGGTACGCCTAGTTGAGCCGCTGTGGCAGTTGGAAGATGAGCCATGGGCTGCTCCAAAATCCTTACTAAACACTGTACATTTTTTTAGGTGAAAAATTCGATGTCTTCGAATCCACTCCAGTCTTTGGATTTCGTTAATACACATCTCAACACATAACCACAGGTGTACACAGGTGTACACAGGTCGTAGGTACGCCTAGCTGGGCCGCTGTGGCAGTTGGAAGATGACCCATGAAAAGGCTCCAAAATTCTTACTGTCAACTGTCACTGTAAATTTTTTTAGGTGAAAAATTCGATGTCGTCGGATTCACTCCAGTCTTTGGATTTCCTTAAAACACATCTCAACACATAACCACATAACCTAGTTTGGCCGCTGTGGCAGTTGGAAGATGAGCCATGAAAAGGCTCCAAAATCCTTACTATACACTGTCAATTTCTTTAGGTGAAAAATTCGATGTCGTCGGATCCACTCCAGTCTTTGGATTTCGTCAGTACACATCTCAACACATAACCACAGGTGTACACAGGTCGTAGGTACGCCTAGTTAGGCCGCTGTGGCAGTTGGAAGATGAGCCATGAAAAGGCTCCAAAATCCTTACTATACACTGTCAATTTCTTTAGGTGAAAAATTCGATGTCGTCGGATCCACTCCAGTCTTTGGATTTCGTCAGTACACATCTCAACACATAACCACAGGTGTACACAGGTGTACACAGGTCGTAGGTACGCCTAGCTGGGCCGCTGTGGCAGTTGGAAGATGACCCATGAAAAGCCTCCAAAATCCTTACTATACACTGTCAATTTTTTCAGATGAAAAATTCGATGTCGTCGGATCCACTCCAGTCTTTGGATTTCGTCAGTACACATCTCAACACATAACCACAGGTGTACACAGGTGTACACAGGTCGTAGGTACGCCTAGTTAGGCCGCTGTGGCAGTTGGAAGATGAGCCATGAAAAGGCTCCGAAATCCTTACTACACACTGTACATTTTTGTACGTGAAAAATTCGATGTCGGCTGATCCACTCCAGTCATTGGATTTCGTTAATACACATCTCAACACATAACCACAGGTGTACACAGGTCGCAGGTACGCCTAGTTGGGCCGCTGTGGCAGTTGGAAGATGAACCATGAAAGGCTCCAAAATTCTTACTATGCACTGTAATTTTTTTTAGGTGAAAAATTGGATGTCGGCGGATCCACTCCAGTCATTGGATTTCGTTAATAGACATCTCAACACATAACCACAGGTGTACACAGGTCGTAGGTATGCCTAGTTGGGCCGCTGTGGCAGTTGGAAGATGAGCCATGAAAAGGCTCCAAAATCCACTCCAGTCTTTGGATTTCGTTAATACACATCTCAACACATAACCACAGGTGCACACAGGTCGTAGGTACGCCTAGTTGGGCCGCTGTGGCAGTTGGAAGATGATCCATGAAAAGGCTCCAAGATCCTTACTATACACCGTCAATTTTTTTAGGTGAAAAATTCGATGTCATCGGTTCTACTCCAGTCTTTGGATTTCGTTAATACACATCTCAACACATAACCACAGGTGTACACAGGTCGTAGGTACGCCTAGTTGGGCTGCTGTGGCAGTTGGAAAATGAGCCATGAAAAGGCTCCAAAATCCTTTGATACACAGTCAATTTTTTTAGGTGAAAAATTCGATGTCGTCGGATCAAATCCAGTCTTTGGATTTCATTAATACACATCTCAACACTTAACCACAGGTGCACACAGGTCGTAGGTGCGCCTAGTTGGGTCGCTGTGGCAGTTGGAAGATAAGCCATGAAAAGGCTCCAAAATCCTTACTACAAATTTTTTTAGGTGAAAAATTCGATGTCCTCGGATCCACTCCAGTCTTTGGATTTCGTTAATACACATCTGAACATATAACAACAGGTGTACACAGGTCGTAGGTACGCCTAGTTGGGCTGCTGTGGCAGTTGGAAAATGAGCCATGAAAAGGCTCCAAAATCCTTTGATACACAGTCAATTTTTTTAGGTGAAAAATTCGATGTCATCGGATCCACTCCAGTCTTTGGATTTCGTTAATATACATCTCATCACATAACCACAGGTGTACACAGATCGTACGTACGGGGCCTCTGCGGCAGTTGAAAGATGAGCCATGAAAAGGCTCTAAAAACCTTACTATACACCGTCAATTTTGTTAGGTGAAAATATCGATGTCGTCGGATCAACTGCAGTCTTTGGATTTCCTTAATACACATCTCAACACATAACCACAGGTGTACACAAGTCGTAGGTACGCTTAGTTGGGCCGCTGCGGCAGTTGGAAGATGAGCCATGAAAAGGCTGCGAAATCCTTACTATACACCGTCTATTTTTTTAGGTGAAAATATCGATGTCGTCGGATCAACTGCAGTCTTTGGATTTCGTTTATACACATCTCAGCACATAACCACAGGCGTACACAGGTCGTAAGTACGCCTAGTTGGGCCGCTGTGGCAGTTGGAAGATGAGCCATGAAATGGCTCCAAAATCCTTCCTTTAGGTGAAAAATTCGATGTCGTCGGATCCACTCCAGTCTTTGGATTTAATTAATACACATCTCAACACATAACCACAGGTGTACAAAGGTCGTCGGTACGCTTAGTTGGGCCGCTGCGGCAGTTGGAAGATGAGCCATGAAAAGGCTCCAAAATCCTTTCTATACACCGTCAATTTTTTTAGGTGAAAATATCGATGTCGTCGGATCCACTCCAGTCTTTGGATTTCGTTTATACACATCTCAACACATAACCACAGGCGTACACAGGTCGTAAGTACGCCTAGTTGGGCCGCTGTGGCAGTTGGAAGATGAGCCATGAAATGGCGACAGGAACTGTGTAAGATGAAAATTACAGTTCCCTATTTTTCTTTGCGTCCATTGTTCAATGGTGGGAATGAGCCTATGGGTCCACCTGCCCTTTGTGGAGCCATCCCAACTGGTTTGCCACAGCGTCATCGATGCCGCTCTTTCCTCCGTCTTTACTCTTTTTGCCTCCGGACGATTCAGGGGCCGCCGAAGGTACACCCTCTGGCTCTCGTTTGCGAGTATGTCAATGGGGATCATTCCGGCTAGAACACATGCTGCATCGTCAGATATGGTTCGGAAGCCGCTGATGGCTCTGATTGCGCAGAGCCTGTACTGCGCCGACAACTTCCTCCTGCACTCATTAATTGCCAGTGCGCCAGCCCATATTGGGGCGGCGTACATCAGGACTGAGCTGACCACTCTGGACAGTAGGATCCTACGTGCGTATCCAGGACCGCCGATATTTGTAAGCATACGGGAGAGTGCCGCCTGCATCATCGATGTCTTTTTGCTTGCGTACTCAATGTGGGGTTTGAAGCGTAGTCTATTGTCAATCATGACACCGAGATACTTCATTGATTCCCTTGATCTTATTGTCTGATTTCCGATCCGGAAGTTTGCGTACTCTACCCTCTTGCGGCTGGTTATTAAGACAGCCTTAGTCTTGTGGGCAGCTAGTTCCAGACCGGCAGACTGCAACCAGTCCTTCATTTTTTCTATCGCCTCGTCAGTAGCAGACTCCACCTCGTGAACGTGCTTGGCAACTGTGACCACTGCGATGTCATCAGCGAAGCCTATTACCTTCACTCCATCTGGTAGCGGCAGACGTAGAATCCCGTCATACATGATATTCCATAGGAGAGGGCTAAGGACAGACCCTTGCGGGACTCCCGCGGAAACGCTGTAGTACTTAGCGCCCTCATCAGAGTGGTACCTTAGCTTCCTGTTACTGAGATAGTCTGAGACTATCCTCCGCAGGTAGTACGGTGTATCCATTCTGGCAAGGGCTCTCCTAATAGAAGACCAGTTCGCCGAGTTGAATGCGTTTTTGACATCCAGCGTCACCACTGCGCAATATTTTTTCGTCCCCCATCTCCATCTTTCCCCTTGTACGGCTTCAGCGACTGTATCTACTACCGCCTTTATGGCATCGACGGTAGAACGCGATTTTCTGAAGCCATATTGGTGTTCTGACAGGGCTCCGTTTTGTTCAGCTACCGCAAGTAGCCTACCGTATATAATGCGCTCTAGGATCTTTCCTAGCGTGTCGAGTAGGCATATTGGGCGATATGATGATGGTTCTCCAGGTGGCTTATTTCCCTTTGGAAGCAGCACCAGGTGTTGCAATTTCCATGGTGTCGGGAACACTCCCTCCTCCAGACATCTTCGCATTGCCGTTATGAAAATGGCTGGTCTCGACTTCACTGCAGCCTTAACTGCCCTATTCGGGATGCCATCCGGCCCAGGTGCTTTGCTGTCGCCGATCTTCTTAGTTGCTTCGAACAGCTCAGCAGGCGTTACTGCCGGGATGTTCTGCGTGGTTGTCTCTCTCGTGATGGGAACGCTAGTAGTTGGTCTGTGGGGAAATAGGTGCTCTACTATGCTCCTTAGCATTCTTGGGCAGGTTAGTTGTGGAGACCTGCTGCCTTTGATCTTCTTCATGACCACTCTATAAGCCATGCCCCAGGGGTCTGAGTCAGCTTCGTCGCAGAGCTGTTTAAAGCACTTTGACTTGCTGTCCTTAATGGCCCGTTCCAGTTCCCGTCTCGCCACTTTAAATGTGTTGAGCCGTTCCTGGAAATCCGGTCTGCCTCTGGATCTTTGGAATCTGCGTCGAGCTCGTAGGCATAATGATCTCAGTCTCTTGATCTCCTCGGTCCACCAGTAGCAGGGCTCGCCTCTTTTACTCGGTGTCCTTCTGGGCATTGCTGCGTCGCACGCTGTCGTTATGACCTGTGTCAGCTGTTGTGAGAGGGTCTCAGCTGAGCCATTGTTCGCTATGACGCTGGTATTCATCATTTCATTGAACACGTCTCTATCCAAAAGCGTGTCTTTCCATTTTGGCCCTGTTGAGACGGGGTGCAGCTTCCGTTTCTGCTTTCCGACGCTGAAGATTATTGCCTGATGATCACTGTGCGTGTAGACGTCGCTAACCCGCCATTTGGTATGCTGTAGTAGAGAGCTGCTCATGAACGTAATGTCGATGATTGACGCTCTACCTGCCTTACGAAACGTTTGGACTGCGCCGTTGTTGGCTAGACCAATGTCTAGCGATGCAAAGGATTCGAGGAGAGCTCTTCCCCTTTCATCCGTGATCCTGCTGCCCCAGTCGGTGGCCCAGGCGATAAAATCTCCAGCAATGATCACTGGATGCTTCCCGCGTGCGTCGTTTACGATGTCATCCAGCAGCCTTAGATAGTCTGGCATAGCAACTATAAACGTGTACCCCTTTTATCTTTGCAGACACGAAGTGATCAGCCGGGTGGCCGACCGATTGTAGGGCATGGTTCCCGCAGGTCCATATCGCCGCTCTTTTCGTGGTGTTTTCTATCCAGCTGTTACCATCTATAGATTTGTAGGGCTCACTTATCAGCGCTATGTCGATCTTCTTTTCTCTCACCGTTTGAGCCAGAAGATCTTGCGCAGCTGCACAGTGGTTTAAATTTATCTGGAGCCTTCTTGAGTAGCGGGCACTTGTAGCTGGTAGCAGCTACGTGTCCAGCATTTTCTGGTGTGGCTATCTTGCACCAGAAGCATAGTGCATCTTTTTTGCAGACCTTGGCTATGTGACCTTCTTCTCCGCATTTTCTGCATTGTTTCGATCGGTCATGCTCACTTTTACATTGCCGCGCCGTGTGGCCGAACTCCAAGCACCTGAAGCATTTGGTGAGGGCTTTACGGACTCGGATGCGTCATCTCACCCAGCCGACTTTAACTTTGCCTGATTCTAGCAGTTTAATCGCCTTTTCTGCCGGTAATCCCACTGTCGCGATCTGTGTGCCACCGTAGGCTTTCCTAAGGCTAAGCACGTCTGCTTCGCTGATCTCAGTGTTGTACTGGGCCTTGATAGCGTCGCAAATGTCTCTTCTAGTGGTGACTTAGTCGAGATCTTTAATTTCCACCGTCGACCTCTGTGTTAAGGATCGTATCTCCACATCAACCCCGAGGTTCTCACCGATTATTTTTTTAAATTGCTCCGTTTGGTCGCCAGCTTTCCGTAGCTGGAACAGAAGGTCGCCTTTCTGGGTCCGTTTTATTTTCGTGACCGATTCACCCAAGTTATGAAGTTTGGGGTCGGCCTTGACTCTCCGGAGTATTTCGGCGTATGATATTTCTCCCTTCACTGGGGCTAGTTCATCTTTCTTAGCATTTGGAGCTTTTTTCTTATTTTTTCCTCCTTTGTGGAGTGCCTCGTTCTCTTCGCGGAGCGCCTTAATTACTTCGCGAGGCACATTTGCTCCTTCTCCTGAGTTCTGCCTACGTTTTGAGTTCGGTGACTCACTGCTGGGATCCGGCCTTCGTTTGGGCCCTAGAAGCGCCTTTAGCCATGGGGATGTTTGAGAGGCATTGTTTCTCCGGATAACAGTTTTAGCATGTTCATCATGCATCTCGATCGCCGATAACTCATACAGTGCCTTGATGCTTTCTATAGCATCCCGCATAGGTTGGTGTATCGACCGCCTTTTACCATCCCCCAGCATTTCTACCACAATTTTAATCTGCTCTCCAAGTTGATGGAATACCGACTGTTGGTTGGTTTTAGTCGGTGTTGCAGTTTTATCGTCTGGGGTTGGGGTTGATGACTGGATGATTGGCGACCTTTGCACCTTGCTACTCGTTTTGAATGGATTTTCTCCATTTTCTCCATCCGTACTTTCGCCGTTTTGTACCTGATCGTTGATGATTGGGTTTGTGTTTGTGTTTATATTTGTTGTATTCATTTCTTGTTGGTCCCCACTCAAAGCCGCTATCAACGTTCAGATGTGTAGTCACCTATTTGATCCCATGGTTATCTTTGCAAGCAGTGAGGCCATGCGAGGGTTGACACAGGCCCTTATGGGGTTCTGTGCCAGAGCCGGATCGGTGCTAACCAGGAATGTTTCATCTGGACCTACACCACCAACTTAATGGCGACGAAGCGTTGAACGTACTATGAGTCCAGCCAAGGTTTTAACGGGACGGGGGCGTCTACGGCATTAGCCTGAAAGCCATTTCAACCAGATTTCACTCCAGCTTACTCAGGTGACAGAATACTGCAGGCGTCAGCCCTGATGTCAATAGTTCCGAAATGGGTTTTCCAGTATATCATAATTACGACTTTACTGGGCTCAGTCGTAATGCCGGTTATGGCGGTGCCTTCTAAGATATTAACCTCAATTGGTTGTTACCGATGAGGATGTAGTTTCCCTCGGAGCCACCTCCTAACTCGAGAGCCAAGAGGTGGGTTAGCACATATTTGAAGACGGTGCCCGCTAGTCTTGTCGCAGAAATTTCTCTGGGGTTCCTGTGGCCTTTTCAGCCGCGCCCTCCTTCTCTGCCGCTCTTGGTCGGGGACTGCTTATTTGGTATTCACAGCTAACCTGCATATCTACAGGCAGTTCACTATCCGCCACCTGTGACCCCCACAGTAGCCTGAGCTAAAGCCTTGTGACCTACGACCTACGACCTTTGTACACCTGTGGTTATGTGTTGAGATGTGTATTAACGAAATCCAAAGACTGGAGTGGATCCGACGACATCGAATTTTTCACCTAAAAAAATGTACAGTGTATAGTAAGGATTTTGGAGCCTTTTCATGGCTCATCTTCCAACTGCCACAGCGGCCCAACTAGGCGTACTTACGACCTCTGTATACCTGTGGTCGTGTGTTTAGATGCGTTTTATCGAAGTCCAAAGACTGGAGTGGCTCCGACGACATCGAATTTTTCTTCGCGGGGCTGGTTAGCGACTCAAGCTGGATCGACTGTTTTTGCCTGTTCGGCTCGCCTTACTCTTTCAAGCCTTCTTAGCTCGATCTGCAAGTTTGATATGAAGGAACAGATTTCCTCCCACTTCTCGGCTGACTCCGTCACATGACCGACTAGGAGCTCCGGTGTTGGTAGGTTTATTCTTGTCCCTTCAAATCGTCTGCAGTGGAAAAACCGTGTGTTCTGCGTCCTCTTCAGAGTCTTCACATTCTGCATAAAGGGGGGAGCTATCGTGCCTGAACCTATGGAGATACTTTCGATAGACTCCGTGGCCCGACAGAAACTGCGTAAGGTGGAAGTTGCAGTTTCCGCTTGCTCTCTTTGTCCACGTTTCTATTGTTGGAATCAGTCTGTGAGTCCATCTACCTTTGTTTGAGGTGTCCCATCTGGCTTGCCACATTGTCATTGAGGCTGCTCTTTCTTCCTTCCTTATCCTGTTTACGCCAGTCTCTGGCCGGTTCGTCGATCGCCTTAGGTAGACCCTATGCATCTCATTTGCGAGAATGTCGATGGGGACCATACCCGCAATCACACAGGCTGCTTCGTCCGAAATTGTCCGGAAGCCGCTGATTGTTCTTATGGCGCAGAGCCTGTATGGTGACGAGAGCTTCATAACTGTCTCCTTTATAGAGAGAGCACTCGACCAGACTGGCGCAGCATATAGGAGAACTGAACTTACTACTCTGGGAAGCAGAATCCTTCTTGGGTATCCGGGTCCTCCTATGTTCGGCAGCATACCAGAAAGTGCTGCCTGCATCTTTGACGCTTTCCTGCTGCAGTATTCGACATGCTTTTTGAAATTAAGTTGGTTGTCGAGCGATTTCAGTGCTTCCTTGGATCTAATTAGCTGGGAGCCAACCCGGAAGTTTGCATATTCCAAAGTCTTTCGCCTGGTTATTAAAACAGCCTCTGTCTTGTGGTCAGCCAGTTCAAGGGCGGAAGATTCCAGCCAATTTTTGATCGTGGCGATTGCTTCGTTTGCGGCGGTTTCCACCTCTTGGATGTGCTTGGCCACCATCACGACCGCGATGTCGTCAGCAAAGCCGATGACCTTGACTCCATGTGGCAGCTTTAGTCTCAGTACTCCGTCGTACATTAAGTTCCACAGGAGGGGTCCAAGGACTGAACCCTGTGGAACGCCTGCAGAGACGTCGTAGTATTTAGTACCATCGTCAGTCTGGTATCTCAGTTTCCTGTTGGTAAAGTAGCTGACAATAATCCTCTTCAGGTACTGCGGTGTGCTCATCCTATTCAGGGCTCTAATTATGCAGGACCAGTTCACCGAGTTAAACGCGTTTTTTATATCCAGCGTAACTACGGCACAGTATTTTTTTGTACCGCCCCTCCATCTTGTGTCCATCACCTCTTTGATGGCGTCGATGGTGGAGCGCGACTTCCTAAAGCCGTACTGGTGGTCTGACAGGGCTCCTCGCTCCTCAGCCACGCCGATTAGCCTGCTGTATATGATGCTCTCCAGGATCTTTCCCGTGGTGTCCAGCAGGCAAATCGGTCGATACGCTGAGGGTTCTCCGGAGGGCTTATTGCCTTTGGGTATTAGTACCAGGTGTTGGAGTTTCCAGCGGTTGGGAAAGTTTCCCTCTTCGAGGCATCTTTGCATCATCGTCGTAAACAGCTCTGGTCTCTTCTCGACAGCTGCTTTGATGGCTTTATTGGGGATGCCGTCGGGGCCAGGCGCTTTTTTCTCGCCTATTTTCCTGCACGCATTCTGCAGCTCGTCAACCGTGACTCGTGGGATTTGTTCCGGACCAGCTCCTTGTGTGAGGACGAACATTGTAGGAGAGTTGCTGGGGAACAGGTGTTCAACTATTGTTCTGAGCAACAATGGGCAGGTTACTTGAGGAGACCTACTGCCCCTCAGTTTCTTTATTACGATTTTATATGCTCCCCCCCAGGGATCTAGGTCTGCTTCATTGCAAAGAGTTTTAAAATAGTTTCCTTTGCTCTCCTTGATTGCCTTTTCCAGGTCGCGCCTTGCCAGCCTAAAGATGGCCAATCTTTCGTGGAACTCTGGTCTACCTCTGGAACGCTGGGATCTACGGCGTGCTTTAAGGCAAATTGCCCTGATGTTCTTGATCTTGTCGTTCCACCAATAGCAGGGTTCTCCCCTTCCGCTAATAGACCTTTTCGGAATTGCTGCATCGCATGCTGTCGAAATTGCTTGGATCAGTTTACTCGACATGTTTTCCGCTGATGTGGTGTTGGGTGGGAAGTCAGAGCTAAACGTTTCCTCAAACATTTCTTTGTCGAAAGCGGTGTCCTTCCACTTCGGCCCTGTTCGTTTGGGTCTCTGTCTGGGCCTCTCACTACCAATGTTGAATACAATCGCCTGGTGGTCGCTGTGTGTGTATTCCTCGCTGACTCGCCATTTTGTTTTGTGCAGTAGCGAGTTGCTTGCGAATGTTATGTCGATTATGGAGCTTCTACCTGCCTTGCGGAAAGTTTGTGCTGAACCTTTATTTACAAGGCCGATCTCCAACGATGCGAATGCTTCTAGGAGGGCAATCCCCCTTGCATCCGTGAATCTACTGCTCCATTCCGTAGCCCACGCGTTGAAGTCGCCGGCAATAATGACCGGGTGCTTTCCTCGTGCGTCAGCTAATAGGAGGAGCATAGCAGCTACAGAAGTGGATTCCATTTATCCGGGCAGACGCAACATAGTTCGTTACGCTGTTGGTGCTTTGGAAGACGTGGTTTCCACAGGTCCATATTGCTGCTCTCTTCGCTGTGTCCTCTGTCCAGTTGCTGCCATCTAAGGCTTTGTACGGCTCGCTGATGAGGGCAACATCCGCTTTCTTTTCTTTTGACATTTGTGCCAGAAGATCTTGTGCGGCCGCACAGCGATTAAGATTAATTTGTATAACCTTCATCATGTTTTATTGGTGAGGGCCCTTCTGAAAACCGGGCATTTTGCACTCCCAGCTACATGACCTGCGTTGTCGGGGTTAGTGGTCTTGCACCAAAAATACTTCGGCTCGTGGGAGCAGTTCTTAGCTATGTGACCCTCCGTGCCACATCTTCTACACATTTTCGAGCGGTCTTGCTCACACTGGCACTGGCGTGCGGTGTATCCAAAGCCTAAGCACCTAAAACACTTTGTTAGTGCCGTGCGTTCGCGAATACGACAGTTAGTCCAGCCAATCTTTAGCTTTCCCACCTTCAGCAGTGTATTTGCACGTGCCGCTATAGGCTTTGCGTAGACTTAATATGTCGATTTCTTTCAGCCCGGTCAGCTGGGTCTGGGATGCTAATGCGTTGCAGATATCCACTTTGGTTGTTACCTCGTCTATATCCTTGATTTCAATTGTGACGCTGTGGGTCAATGTTCTGACTGCCGCGTCTTTTCCCAGGGTTTCGCCAATTATACCCTTGAACTGGTCAGCTTTTCCTTCCGCTCCTTTTAGCTGGAAGAGAAGGTTGCCTTTTTGTGTGCGACGGATTTTTGTCGCCGATTCGCCGATATTGTTAAGCTTGGGATCCGTTATGACTTTCCGCAGTATTCCCGAGTAGGACAAGTCACCCGTCGCTGCTACAACTATCGCGTCAGGTCTTGTTTTCTCCTTGAATTTCTTCGGAGGATCCTTCTTCTTTTTTGTTTCCTTCAAGTTATTTTTTTGGCTACTATCAGTTAGTTTAGCTTTCTGTGGTTTAGGAGATTTTTGGTCTTTGACTTCTGTGTTCTCTATTTCTTCGACCTTACGAGAGATACGTTCTTTGCGGGTAGTCTTTTTCCCCGTCGCTTCTGACCGATTTTGCCGCCGTTTTGGCTCGGGTATTCCCAGTTCGGCTCCAACCTTCTTCTTGTTTTTTCCGCCGCTGCGGGTTTGATCCACGGAGATGTTTGTGAAGCGTTGTTCATCCGTATCACTTCCCTTATCATCGTGTGTCTCAATGGCTAACAGTTCGTAGAGCGCCTTGATGCCCTCGATGGCGTCTCGCATTGGTTGATGGATAGACCGTCTCTTGCCATCCTCCACCATTTCAACCAACATTTTAATCCTTTCCCCCAGTTTGTGAAAGATAGATGGGTGGCTGGTTGCTTCAGTTGTCGGCGTTTCGCGTTCTTGGTGAGTTTCGCTGTCCTCTTCGCTTCTTTGGGGCGTTGGTATTTGCCCTACTGATGATCTCTGCACCTTTGAGCTTCTTTGAAAAGCCGCTATAATCGTCTCTTCACTTCCTCCGTTTTTTAAGTTTTGTGTTGTAATCATGCTGTTTGGTCCCCACTCAAAGCCGTTATCAATGTTCGAATGTGTAGTCACCCAGGATCCCATGGTTATCTATGCAAGCAGTGAGGCCATGCGAGGGTTGACACACGCCCTTATGGGGTCGTGTGCCAGAGCCGGATCGGTGCTAACCAGGAATGTTACATCTGGACCTACACCACCAACTTAATGGCGACGTAACATTGAGCGTTCTTTGAGCCCTGCCAAGGTTTTAACGGGGCGGGGGCGTGTGTAGCATTAGCCTGAAAGCCGTTTCAACCGTATTTCACTCCAACTTACTCGGGTAACATAATACTACAGACGTCAGCCCTCATAGCTTCCAAAATCCAAATTGTTGTTTCCAGTATGCCATAATTAAGACATTAATGGGCTCGGTCTTAATGCCTAGGACATTGATGCCTAAGGCGGAGTCAAGTGTTCGGGCCGCTAGCATTCTGCGCTACGGCTTCTTCCTCCGGGGGTGGTTAGTCCGGACATGTTGGGGGTTATACCGCCGCTACTCGGTCACCAGAGCCTCGATAGTCTAAGGCAGGGTACACCACGTGCAGGTGAGGATGGTATTTTGTAGGTTGTGTACACCTGTGGATATGTGTTGAGATGTGTATTAACGAAATCCAAAGACTGGAGTGGATCCGACGACACCGAATTTTTCACCTAAAAAAATGTACAGTGTATAGTAAGGATTTTGGAGCCTTCCATGGCTCATCTTCCAACTGCCACAGCGGCCCAACTAGGCGTACCTACGACCTGTGTACACCTGTGGTTATGTGTTGAGATGTGTATTAACGAAATCCAAAGACTGGAGTGGATCCGACGACATCGAATTTTTCACCTAAAAAAATTTACGGTGAGTAAGGACTTTGGAGCCTTTTCATGGCAAATCTTCCAACTGCCACAGCGGCCCAACTAGGCGTATCTACGACCTGTGTACACCTGTCGTTATGTGTTGAGATGTGTATTGACGAAATCCAAAGACTGGAGTGGATCCGACGACATCGAATTTTTCACCTAAAAACATTGACAGTGTATAGGAAGGATTTTGGAGGCTTTTCATGGCTCATCTTCCAACTGCCACAGCGGCCCAACTAGGCGTACCTACGACCTGTGTACACCTGTGGTTATGTGTTGAGATGTGTATTGACGAAATCCAAAGACTGGAGTGGATCCGACGTCATCGAATTTTTAACCTAAAAACATTGACAGTGTATAGTAAGGATTTTGGAGCCTTCCATGGCTCATCTTCCAACTGCCACAGCGGCCCAACTAGGCGTACCTACGACCTGTGTACACCTGTGGCTATGTGTTGCGATGTGTATTAACGAAATCCAAAGACTGGAGTGGATCCGACGACATCGAATTTTTCACCTAAAAGAATTGACTGTGTATAGCAAGGATTTTGGAGCCTATTCATGGCTCATCTTCCAACTGCCACAGCGGCCCAACTAGGCGCACCTACGACCTGTGTACATGTGGTTATGTGTTGAGATGTGTATTAACGAAATCCAAAGACTGGAGTGGATCCGACGACATCGAATTTTTCACCTAAAAAAATTGACAGTGTATAGCAAGGATTTTGGAGCCTTTTCATGGCTCATCTTCCAACTGCCACAGCGGCCCAACTAGGCGTACCTACGACCTGTGGTTATGTGTTGAGATGTGTATTAACGAAATCCGAAGACTGGAGTGGATCCGACGACATCGAATTTTTCAGATAAAAAAACTGACAGTGTATAGTAAGGATTTTGGAGCCTTTTCATGGCTTATCTTCCAACTGAAACAGCGGCCCAACTGGGCGTACCTACGACCTGTGTACACCTGCGGTTATATGTTGAGATGTGTATTAACGAAATCCGAAGACTGGAGTGGATCCGACGACATCGAATTTTTCACCTAAAAAAATTGACAGTGTATAGCAAGGATTTTGGAGCCTTTTCATTTCTCATCTTCCAACTGCCACAGCGGCCCCACTAGGAGTACCTACGACCTGTGGTTGTGTGTTGAGATGTGTATTAACGAAATCCGAAGACTGGAGTGGATCCGACGACATCGAATTTTTCACCTAAAAAAATGTACAGTGTATAGTATGCATTTTGGAGCCTTTTCATGGCTCATCTTCCAACTGGCACAGCGGCCCAACTAGGCGCTTTGATATGGGAAACCGCATGTAGTTTCTTGACACGGTCCAGAAACTATTTGCGGATTGGGTATGGGAAACCGCATTTAGACACCGGCCAGTGTCCAGAAACTATTTGCGGATTGGGTGTGTGAAACCGCATTTAGTTTCTGGACATAAGCCGGTATCCAGAAACTAAATGCGGGTTCCCATACCCAATCCGCATTTAGTTTCTGGACACCGGCTAGTGTCCAGAAATTCAATGCGGAGTGGGTAAGGGAAACCGCATTTAGTTTCTGGACACCTGCTAGTGTCCAGAAACTAAATGCGGATTGGGTATGGGAAACCGTATTTAGTTTCTGGACAGCAGCTAGTGTCCAGAAACTAAATGTGGATTGGGTATGGGAAACCGCATTTAGTTTCTGGACAACGGCTAGTGTCCAGAAACTCAATGCGGTTTGCAGCTAGTGTCCAGAAACTAAATGCGGATTGGGTATGGGAAACCGCATTTAGTTTCTGGACAGCAGCTAGTGTCCAGAAACTAAATGCGGATTGGGTAGCAGCTATTGTCCAGAAACTAAATACGGTTTGGGTATGGAAAACCGCATTTAGTTTCTGGACACCGGCTAGTGTCCAGAAACTCAATGCGGAGTGGGTAAGGGAAACCGCATTTAGTTTCTGGACACCGGCTAGCGTCCAGAAACTAAATCCGGATTGGGTATGGGAAGCCGCATTTAGTTTCTGGACACCGGCTAATGTCCAGAAACTAAATGCGGATTGGGTATGGGAAACCGTATTTAGTTTCTGGACACCGGCTAGCGTCCAGAAACTAAATCCGGATTGGGTATGGGAAGCCGCATTTAGTTTCTGGACAGCAGCTGGTGTCCAGAAACTAAATACGGATTTGGTATGGGAAACCGCATTTAGACACCGGCTAGTGTCCAGAAACTCAATGCGGATTGGGTATGGGAAACCGCATTTAGACACCGGCTAGTGTCCAGAAACTAAATGCGGATTGGGTATGGCAAACCGCATTCATTTCCTGGACACCGCATTTAGTTTCTGGACAATAGCTGTAGTCCAGAAACTAAATGCGGATTGGGTATGTGACACCGCATTTAGTTTCTGGACAGCAGCTATGGTCCAGAAACTAAATGCGGATTGGGTATGGGAAACCGTATTTAGTTTCTGGACAGCAGCTAGTGTCCAGAAACTAAATGTGGATTGGGTATGGGAAACCGCATTTAGTTTCTGGACACCGGCTAGTGTCCAGAAATTCAATGCGGAGTGGGTAAGGGAAACCGCATTTAGTTTCTGGACACCGGCTAGTGTCCAGAAACTAAATGCGGATTGGGTATGGGAAACCGTATTTAGTTTCTGGACAGCAGCTAGTGTCCAGAAACTAAATGTGGATTGGGTATGGGAAACCGCATTTAGTTTCTGGACACCGGCTAGTGTCCAGAAACTCAATGCGGTTTGCAGCTAGTGTCCAGAAACTAAATGCGGATTGGGTATGGGAAACCGCATTTAGTTTCTGGACAGCAGCTAGTGTCCAGAAACTAAATGTGGATTGGGTATGGGAAACCGCATTTAGTTTCTGGACACCGGCTAGTGTCCAGAAACTCAATGCGGTTTGCAGCTAGTGTCCAGAAACTAAATGCGGATTGGGTATGGGAAACCGCATTTAGTTTCTGGACACCGGCTAGTGTCCAGAAACTCAATGCGGAGTGGGTAAGGGAAACCGCATTTAGTTTCTGGACACCGGCTAGCGTCCAGAAACTAAATCCGGATTGGGTATGGGAAGCCGCATTTAGTTTCTGGACACCGGCTAGTGTCCAGAAACTAAATGCGGATTGGGTATGGGAAGCCGTATTTAGTTTCTGGACAGCAGCTAGTGTCCAGAAACTTAATGTGGATTGGGTATGGGAAACCGCATTTAGTTTCTGGACACCGGCTAGTGTCCAGAAACTCAATGCGGTTTGCAGCCAGTGTCCAGAAACTAAATGCGGATTGGGTATGGGAAACCGCATTTAGTTTCTGGACAGCAGCTAGTGTCCAGAAACTAAATGCGGATTGGGTATGGGAAACCGCATTTAATGCGGATTGGGTATGGGAAACCGTATTTAGTTTCTGGACAGCAGCTAGTGTCGAGAAACTAAATGCGGATTGGGTATGGGAAACCGCATTTAGTCTCTGGACACCGGCTAGTGTCCAGAAACTCAATGCGGATTGTGTATGGGAAACCGCATTTAGTTTCTGGACAGCAGCTAGTGTCCAGAAACTAAATGCGGATTGGGTATGGGAAATCGCATTTAGTTTCTGGACACCGGCTAGTGTTTCCCATACCCAAACCGCATTTAGTTTCTGGACAGCAGCTAGTGTCCAGAAACTAAATGCGGATTGGGTATGGGAAATCGCATTTAGTTTCTGGACACCGGCTAGTGTCCAGAAACTCAATGCGGATTGGGTATTTGAAACCGCATTTAGTTTCCGGACAGCAGCTAGTGTCCAGAAACTAAATGCGGATTGGGTATGGGAAACCGCATTTAGTTTCTGGACACCGGCTAGTGTCCAGGAACTAAATGCGGATTTTGTATGTGAAACCGCATTTAGTTTCTAGATAGCAGCTAGTGTCTAGAAACTAAATGCGGATTGGGTATGGGAAACCGCATTTAGTTTCTGGACACCAATTAGCCGGTGTCCAGAGACTAAATGCGGTTTGGGTATGGGAAACCGCATTCAGTTTTTGGACACCAGCTATTGTCCAGAAACTAAATGCGGTTTCCCATACCCAAACCGCATTTAGACAGCAGCTAGTGTCCAGAAACTAAATACGGATTGGGTATGGGAAACCGCTTTTAGACACCGGCTAGTGTCCAGAAACTAAATGCGGTTTGGGTATGGGAAACCGCATTTAGTTTCTGGACAGCAGCTGGTGTCCAGAAACTAAATACGGATTGGGTATGGGAAACCGCATTTAGACACCGGTTAGTGTCCAGAAACTAAATGCGGTTTGGGTATGGGAAACCGCATTTAGTTTCTGGACACCGGCTAGTGTCCAGAAACTAAATGCGGATTGGGTATGGGAAACCGCATTTAGTTTCTGGACACCGGCTAGTGTCCAGAAACTAAATGCGGATTGGGTATGGGAAACCGCATTTAGTTTCTGGACACCGGCTAGTGTCCAGAAACTCAATGCTAACAAGACAGTAGCTGCTGTCCAAAACAAAATTAGTTTCTGGACAGCAGCTACTGTCCAGAAACTAAATGCGGATTGGGTATGGCAAACCGCATTTATTTCCTGGACACCGGCTAGTGTCCAGGAACTAAATGCGGATTTTTTATGTGAAACCGCATTTAGTTTCTGGATAGCAGCTAGTGTCCAGAAATTAAATGCGGATTGGGTATGGGAAACCGCATTCAGTTTCTGATTGCGGATTGGGTACGGGAAACCGCATTTATTTCCTGGACACCGGCTAGTGTCCAGAAACTAAATCCGGATTTTAGTTTAGTTAGTTTAGTTTATTGTCCCAATGTAATAACAAATATATAAGAACAAAAATATAAAAGTGTTTAAGTATGCCTCCTAACATTTCCATGAAGTTATCCCTGCAATGCTGGATTAAACCTTGAAGCGGTAGAAGAGAATCCATGTAAAATGCCAGTCGGCTTACATATACATTATAAATTTAAAGACATTTACACATGCAATATAATTAAGACAATACGAATCTGCGAAGCCTAAGGGCTTTTCTGCAGAAGATTATACATACAATTTTTTAGCATACATTATTGAGTAATTCTTATAATAGATGGGAATATATAATAAATTGTGATTATTGTTAGATTTATTCGAGATTTATGTTGTTCAATAGTACATATTTCTTAATCTCCTTCTTTCTTATATGCACAGCATGAATGTTGCATAGGGCTCGTGGCAGTTGATTAAAGGTAGTTGGTACTGCAAAAGATAATTGTTTTTTTCCGTAGGTGTTGTGTATCCTTGGGATTTTAAGAAGACCTTCCGCTCTTTGTCTCGTGTTGACCTCATGATCAATTGGTTGTTTAAATCGATGATCGGAATACGTTTCATTTATTAAATTAAAGAGAAAAAGTTTTTTAATGGTTAATAAACTAAGATCATCTATTGAATGCTGACAATACCTCTCTCCAAATTTTGCCCGTAAAAGGATTTTAAATATTCTATTCTGGGACCTCTGTACCTCCATTATCCTGTATTGCGCTGCGTTCCCCCATGCAATAATTCCGTACTGCAGTATCGACTCCACCAATGAGTAGTATGCTTGCTTTAGGACACTGAATGGGGTATAATTGCTCAGATGATAAAGAGCGTAAGTAGACTGCCGAAGTCGTTTGCATAGATATTTGATGTGGTGATCCCATTTAAAATTGTAGTCTACTTCAACTCCAAGGTATCTATATACGTCAACTGTGTCTATATAATCTGTGCAAGTATCCGTAAGGATCAAAGAATTTGAATTTTTGTGCAAACACTCAAAACTGTGGAACCGTATTTTGATTGGTGTACGAACTATATGGGGTGGCCGAATATGCATTACTTTGGTTTTCTTAACATTAATAATAAGTCCATTATCATGACACCAACGTACGATATTATCAAACTCAGATTGCATAGTCTGAGTAGCACGGTCTATATTTTTGTTGCTCACCACAATAGCCGTATCATCAGCATATTGGAATCCTATGCTATTTTGCAGTACTGATAGCATATCATTCACATAGATAATAAATAGTAGGGGTCCTAGGATAGATCCTTGTGGCACACCCAGTTCAACATTTTGCGGGTTACTGAAGCAGTTCGAAATTTTGACCTTAAACTTTCTGTCACATAGATAGCTAGCAAACCAATCCAATATTGCACCTCGGATGCCTATTTTTTCCAGTTTACTGATAGTTCGTTTATGACAAAGTGTGTCGAAGGCCTTTTTAAAATCAATAAAGATTACCAGCGAGTGATGGTTCTTATTTAAATTAGTGTTGATTATGTTTGCAAACTCTTTGAGTAGTTGGTTAACATTTCTGTTTCTCAAGATCCCATACTGATTTTCATTAATGATTTTATACTTGGCAATATAGTCTTGCAATCTGTTTGCCATTACTTCTTCCATTATCTTATCTATCACTGGTAGAATAGAGATTGGACGGTAGTTCGAAGGATCATCTTTTTTTCCTGATTTATATATGGGTCGAACTATTGCTATTTTGAGTGTCTTTGGGAACCGTCTTTCTTCCAATGACATGTTTACAAGCTGGGTAGTTACCGGTACTAAAGCATTGGCATTGTACTTGAAATCTTTAACTCTGATATTGTCTACCCCAGGAGACTTATTAACACTCATTTTGCTTATAATGTTGCGAATATCACCGTCCGATACATATTCTAGGAACATGGATTGAGTTACACTTGATTCGTTAAAATTTTGTGTTCTTAAGTCACATCTATGAATAATGGACTTAATTTCCTCCGAAAATTGCTTAGCGAATTTATTTGTTATGCTATCTATATTTGTATCTGATTGGAAGTTTCGAGTGATTATTTCATCAATATTGTTAGGCATTTTTCCTAAGATGTTATTTATTAGCCTCCAGGTATTCTTTGGATCTTTTCTGTATTCCGCAAATTTGTTCATGTAGTACTCTGATTTTACATTTTTTATTCTTTTATTGACGTAGTTACGGAAATTTTTGTATAAAGCTTCATAACTCTTGCACCTTCTATTGTTTCTCCATTTGTTATAAAGCTTATCTCTTTCCTTGCATAGATTTATTATTTCGACTGTCATCCACGGATTTTGTTGTTCTCTTTTTCTTATTCTGATATTTATACGAGATTTTTCATAGACTTTATTGAAAGTGTGGACAATCTTTTCATAAAAATCATCAACACTTGTTGCATCTTCTAAAATACTCCAGTCAATCGTCGATAGTAGTTCATGTACTCTATTTTCACTTAGTATAGTTTTTTGCAATGTCTTGCTATGGGAGTTAGTGTCTTTTGGTATACCGCACATTAATGTGTAGTGATCCGATACGTTTGTTTCCACAATAGCTGCATAGATTTTATCATATCAACTTCTTACTAAACAGTGATCGATAGTAGTGCTTGAACCTCTATTTAGATCAACTCTTGTATTAGAAAGAGCTAAGTTTTGTAGGCCTTTGGAATTGATCATCTCTAAATATCTCGCTGTGTTTAATTCTTCATCTACCTGAACATCTATGTTTATATTTATGTCTCCCATAACTATGATATTTTGTCTTGCGTTGATTGAGTTTATGTGATTTTCCAATTCTTCGATGAAGTTGCTTTCACTCAGCTTTGGTGGTCGATAAATTGCTAATATGTTTAGTTCTTTTTCGATTACTTTGATTTGAATCTGTATGTTTTCGTAGTGCGTAGTATTATAATCAATTTTTTCATAAGATATTTCTTTTCTTACATACAGTGCAATTCCACCGCCATTTCTATTTTGTCTGTTTACGAATTCTGCGTTGAACCCGTCTAGCTGATAAAAACAGTTCTCCTCATCACAAATATTGGTTTCAGCCAAAATAATTATTTTTACAAAACGAATTACGCTCTTAATGTTACACATAAATAAATCCCAATTTTTCCTTAGTGACCTAATATTTAAATATACACATAGAAATTCTAAATTTTCCATCTCATTATTGTTGGTGTCATTAAACGTATTATGTACCCTATAATTGATAGTTGACATTTGAACACACTCATTTGCATAGGCATCATTGATGTCAGCCATATTAGTGATATCGATTTGTTCTGTTGTTTTGACGTGTGACAGAGATCGGTATTATGCTATTTTGTTTACGTCGTCGACATCAGCAATTCGCAGAACTGTTGTGCCTTCGTCTTTGCGTGCCAGAATTTTACCATCTCGGATCCACACAAACTTCCAAGCAACAGTCCTGGCTTTTGTTTTCGCTTGCCATAATAGTTGTTTGTTCGCTGCCGTTAGCTGGCTGTTTATGTAGACCTTGCTGTTTAAAATTTCGGTTTTTTTACTTTCGCTGATGTCGTGCAAATTCAGGTTTAGTTTAGCATTCTTCACTAATAGCGGGCCTTTTACTTTGGCAAAGTGTATCATTTTTTCTTTGCACATTGAATTTGTGAACGATACAACTATTTTTGGTGCTTTTGTGTTTTGTTTTGTGTTCAAGCGGTAGACATTATCAATATCGGTATTATTTATGTCGGTACCAATTGCTCTTGCTACTTCGGTTACCATTTCTGTTAATTTTTCACCTTTTGTGTATGGTACATTTGTTATTTCGATATTGTTTTTGATTATTTGTTGTTCCATTCTGTTTATTTGTCTTTGCATGTTTAATATTATTGTGTCTTTATATTCGCATTGTGATTTTAACTCGTTGGTCTGTCCTGTCAGTGCATGCAAGAGTTCATTGTTTTTGTTGATTGTCTGCGTCATGTCATCGTACCCCTTTGATAGAAACTCCACCGATCTTAAGTATTCCTTCAGCGTTTCCTTAATATCTGTGATGTCTTTTTTAACATCAGCGCTGAGTACTTCAGCAGAGCTAACATTTTCGTTTCTCTCTGCAGGTCTATCTTCTCGAGGAGTTTGATCTCCGGCAGGACGTGAACGGCAATATTGGCACTTCCAGGACTTCTTCTGGTCGGTGGACATCCCCCTGAAAGTTCTGGCTGTGATGGTTGTACAGCCGAAATGCAACTTCCTGGTACAAGAGGAGCACCTTACACAGTCATTGTCGCTGAAGATTTCTTCCTCACAGTTTCCGCACCTCACCATTTTTGGTTTTTTTATTACGAAGGAAAATATGCTCGTATATAGGAAAATTGAGAAATAAATCTAGTTACCACCTTTGCTTTTTTATTTTTTAACTTGAGTTATCACTATATTATTATATATGTACACTTATAGAAGACGTCTTTACGCTTCAAGAATTACTTTGCTAGTGAGCTAGTGTCCAGAAACTAAATGCGGTTTGGGTATGGGAAACCGCATTTAGTTTCTGGACAGCAGCTAGTGTCCAGAAACTAAATACGGATTGGGTATGGGAAACTGCATTTAGACACCGGCTAGTGTCCAGAAACTAAATGCGGATTTTGTATGGAAAACCGCATTTAGTTTCTGGACACCGGCTAGTGTCCAGAAACTCAATGCGGATTGGGTATGGGAAAACGCATTTAGTTTCTGGACAGCAGCTAGTGTCCAGAAACTAAATGCGGATTGGGTATGGGAAACCGCATTTAGTTTCTGGACAGCAGCTAGTGTCCAGAAACTAAATGCGGATTGGGTATGGAAAACCGCATTTAGTTTCTGGACAGCAGCTAGTGCCCAGAAACTAAATGCGGATTGGGTATGGGAAACCGCATTTAGTTTCTGGACAGCAGCTAGTGTCCAGAAACTAAATGCGGATTGGGTATGGAAAACCGCATTTAGTTTCTGGACAGCAGCTAGTGCCCAGAAACTAAATGCGGATTGGATATGGGAAACCGCATTTAGTTTCTGGACAGCAGCTAGTGTCCAGAAACTAAATGCGGATTGGGTATGTGAAACCGCATTTAGTTTCTGGACAGCAGCTAGTGTCCAGAAACTAAATGCGGATTGGGTATGGGAAGCGGCATTTAAGTTCTTGACACCGGCTAGTGTCCAGAAACTAAATGCGGATTGGGTATGGGAAACCGTATTTAGTTTCCGGACGGCAGCTAGTGTCCAGAAACTAAATGCGGATTGGGTATGGGAAACCGCATTTAGTTTCTGGACACCGGCTAGTGTCCAGAAACTCAATGCGGATTGGGTATGAGAAACCGCATTTAGTTTCTGGACACCGGCTAGTGGCCAGAAACTCAATGCGGATTGGGTATGGGAAAATGCATTTAGTTTCTGGACAGCAGCTAGTGTCCAGAAACTCAATGCGGATTGGGTATGGGAAACCGCATTTAGTTTCTGGACACCGGCTAGTGTCCAGAAACTCAATGCGGATTGGGTATGGGAAAACGCATTTAGTTTCTGGACAGCAGCTAGTGTCCAGAAACTAAATGCGGATTGGGTATGGGAAACCGCATTTAGTTTCTGGACAGCAGCTAGTGTCCAGAAACTAAATGCGGATTGGGTATGGAAAACCGCATTTAGTTTCTGGACAGCAGCTAGTGCCCAGAAACTAAATGCGGTTTGGATATGGGAAACCGCATTTAGTTTCTGGACAGCAGCTAGTGTCCAGAAACTAAATGCGGATTGGGTATGTGAAACCGCATTTAGTTTCTGGACAGCAGCTAGTGTCCAGAAACTAAATGCGGATTGGCTATGGGAAGCGGCATTTAGGTTCTTGACACCGGCTAGTGTCCAGAAACTAAATGCGGATTGGGTATGGGAAACCGCATTTAGTTTCTGGACACCGGCTAGTGTCCAGATACTCAATGCGGATTGGGTATGGGAAAACGCATTTAGTTTCTGGACAGCAGCTAGTGTTCAGAAACTAAATGCGGATTGGGTATGGGAAACCGCATTTAGTTTTTGGACAGCAGCTACTGTCCAGAAACTAAATGCGGATTGGGTATGGGAAACCGCATTTAGTTTCTGGACAGCAGCTAGTGTCCAGAAACTCAATGCGGATTGGGTATGGGAAACCGCATTTAGTTTCTGGACACCGGCTAGTGTCCAGAAACTCAATGCGGATTGGGTATGGGAAAACGCATTTAGTTTCTGGACAGCAGCTAGTGTCCAGAAACTAAATGCGGATTGGGTATGGGAAACCGCATTTAGTTTCTGGACAGCAGCTAGTGTTCAGAAACTAAATGCGGATTGGGTATGGGAAACCGCATTTAGTTTTTGGACAGCAGCTACTGTCCACAAACTCAATGCGGATTGGGTATGGGAAACCGCATTTAGTTTCTGGGCACCGGCTAGTGTTAGAAACTAAATGCGGATTGGGTATGGGAAACCGCATTTAGTTTCTGGGCACCGGCTAGTGTTAGAAACTAAATGCGGATTGGGTATGGAAAATCGCATTTAGTTTCTGGACACCGGCTAGTGTCCAGAAACTCAATGCGGATTGGGTATTTGAAACCGCACTTAGTTTCCGGACAGCAGCTAGTGTCCAGAAACTAAATGCGGATTGGGTATGGGAAACCGCATTTAGTTTCCGGACAGCAGCTACTGTCCAGAAACTAAATGCGGATTGGGTATGGGAAACCGCATTTAGTTTCTGGACAGCAGCTAGTGTCCAGAAACTAAATGCGGATTGGGTATGGGAAACCGCATTTAGTTTCTGGACAGCAGAAAGTGTCCAGAAACTAAATTATGATTGGGTATGGGAAACCGCATTTAGTTTCTGGACAGCAGCTAATGTCCAGAAACTAAATGCGGTTTCCCATACCCAATCCGCATTTAGTTTCTGGACACTAGCCGGTGTCCAGAAACTAAATGCGATTTTCCATACCCAATCCGCATTTAGTTTCTAACACTAGCCGGTGCCCAGAAACTAAATGCGGTTTCCCATACCCAATCCGCATTTAGTTTCTAACACTAGCCGGTGCCCAGAAACTAAATGCGGTTTCCCATACCCAATCCGCATTGAGTTTGTGGACAGTAGCTGCTGTCCAAAAACTAAATGCGGTTTCCCATACCCAATCCGCATTTAGTTTCTGAACACTAGCTGCTGTCCAGAAACTAAATGCGGTTTCCCATACCCAATCCGCATTTAGTTTCTGGACACTAGCTGCTGTCCAGAAACTAAATGCGTTTTCCCATACCCAATCCGCATTGAGTTTCTGGACACTAGCCGGTGTCCAGAAACTAAATGCGGTTTCCCAGTATTTCGGCGTATGATATTTCTCCCTTCACTGGGGCTAGTTCATCTTTCTTAGCATTTGGAGCTTTTTTCTTATTTTTTCCTCCTTTGTGGAGTGCCTCGTTCTCTTCGCGGAGCGCCTTAATTACTTCGCGAGGCACATTTGCTCCTTCTCCTGAGTTCTGCCTACGTTTTGAGTTCGGTGACTCACTGCTGGGATCCGGCCTTCGTTTGGGCCCTAGAAGCGCCTTTAGCCATGGGGATGTTTGAGAGGCATTGTTTCTCCGGATAACAGTTTTAGCATGTTCATCATGCATCTCGATCGCCGATAACTCATACAGTGCCTTGATGCTTTCTATAGCATCCCGCATAGGTTGGTGTATCGACCGCCTTTTACCATCCCCCAGCATTTCTACCACAATTTTAATCTGCTCTCCAAGTTGATGGAATACCGACTGTTGGTTGGTTTTAGTCGGTGTTGCAGTTTTATCGTCTGGGGTTGGGGTTGATGACTGGATGATTGGCGACCTTTGCACCTTGCTACTCGTTTTGAATGGATTTTCTCCATTTTCTCCATCCGTACTTTCGCCGTTTTGTACCTGATCGTTGATGATTGGGTTTGTGTTTGTGTTTATATTTGTTGTATTCATTTCTTGTTGGTCCCCACTCAAAGCCGCTATCAACGTTCAGATGTGTAGTCACCTATTTGATCCCATGGTTATCTTTGCAAGCAGTGAGGCCATGCGAGGGTTGACACAGGCCCTTATGGGGTTCTGTGCCAGAGCCGGATCGGTGCTAACCAGGAATGTTTCATCTGGACCTACACCACCAACTTAATGGCGACGAAGCGTTGAACGTACTATGAGTCCAGCCAAGGTTTTAACGGGACGGGGGCGTCTACGGCATTAGCCTGAAAGCCATTTCAACCAGATTTCACTCCAGCTTACTCAGGTGACAGAATACTGCAGGCGTCAGCCCTGATGTCAATAGTTCCGAAATGGGTTTTCCAGTATATCATAATTACGACTTTACTGGGCTCAGTCGTAATGCCGGTTATGGCGGTGCCTTCTAAGATATTAACCTCAATTGGTTGTTACCGATGAGGATGTAGTTTCCCTCGGAGCCACCTCCTAACTCGAGAGCCAAGAGGTGGGTTAGCACATATTTGAAGACGGTGCCCGCTAGTCTTGTCGCAGAAATTTCTCTGGGGTTCCTGTGGCCTTTTCAGCCGCGCCCTCCTTCTCTGCCGCTCTTGGTCGGGGACTGCTTATTTGGTATTCACAGCTAACCTGCATATCTACAGGCAGTTCACTATCCGCCACCTGTGACCCCCACAGTAGCCTGAGCTAAAGCCTTGTGACCTACGACCTACGACCTTTGTACACCTGTGGTTATGTGTTGAGATGTGTATTAACGAAATCCAAAGACTGGAGTGGATCCGACGACATCGAATTTTTCACCTAAAAAAATGTACAGTGTATAGTAAGGATTTTGGAGCCTTTTCATGGCTCATCTTCCAACTGCCACAGCGGCCCAACTAGGCGTACTTACGACCTCTGTATACCTGTGGTCGTGTGTTTAGATGCGTTTTATCGAAGTCCAAAGACTGGAGTGGCTCCGACGACATCGAATTTTTCTTCGCGGGGCTGGTTAGCGACTCAAGCTGGATCGACTGTTTTTGCCTGTTCGGCTCGCCTTACTCTTTCAAGCCTTCTTAGCTCGATCTGCAAGTTTGATATGAAGGAACAGATTTCCTCCCACTTCTCGGCTGACTCCGTCACATGACCGACTAGGAGCTCCGGTGTTGGTAGGTTTATTCTTGTCCCTTCAAATCGTCTGCAGTGGAAAAACCGTGTGTTCTGCGTCCTCTTCAGAGTCTTCACATTCTGCATAAAGGGGGAGCTATCGTGCCTGAACCTATGGAGATACTTTCGATAGACTCCGTGGCCCGACAGAAACTGCGTAAGGTGGAAGTTGCAGTTTCCGCTTGCTCTCTTTGTCCACGTTTCTATTGTTGGAATCAGTCTGTGAGTCCATCTACCTTTGTTTGAGGTGTCCCATCTGGCTTGCCACATTGTCATTGAGGCTGCTCTTTCTTCCTTCCTTATCCTGTTTACGCCAGTCTCTGGCCGGTTCGTCGATCGCCTTAGGTAGACCCTATGCATCTCATTTTGCGAGAATGTCGATGGGGACCATACCCGCAATCACACAGGCTGCTTCGTCCGAAATTGTCCGGAAGCCGCTGATTGTTCTTATGGCGCAGAGCCTGTATGGTGACGAGAGCTTCATAACTGTCTCCTTTATAGAGAGAGCACTCGACCAGACTGGCGCAGCATATAGGAGAACTGAACTTACTACTCTGGGAAGCAGAATCCTTCTTGGGTATCCGGGTCCTCCTATGTTCGGCAGCATACCAGAAAGTGCTGCCTGCATCTTTGACGCTTTCCTGCTGCAGTATTCGACATGCTTTTTGAAATTAAGTTGGTTGTCGAGCGATTTCAGTGCTTCCTTGGATCTAATTAGCTGGGAGCCAACCCGGAAGTTTGCATATTCCAAAGTCTTTCGCCTGGTTATTAAAACAGCCTCTGTCTTGTGGTCAGCCAGTTCAAGGGCGGAAGATTCCAGCCAATTTTTGATCGTGGCGATTGCTTCGTTTGCGGCGGTTTCCACCTCTTGGATGTGCTTGGCCACCATCACGACCGCGATGTCGTCAGCAAAGCCGATGACCTTGACTCCATGTGGCAGCTTTAGTCTCAGTACTCCGTCGTACATTAAGTTCCACAGGAGGGGTCCAAGGACTGAACCCTGTGGAACGCCTGCAGAGACGTCGTAGTATTTAGTACCATCGTCAGTCTGGTATCTCAGTTTCCTGTTGGTAAAGTAGCTGACAATAATCCTCTTCAGGTACTGCGGTGTGCTCATCCTATTCAGGGCTCTAATTATGCAGGACCAGTTCACCGAGTTAAACGCGTTTTTTATATCCAGCGTAACTACGGCACAGTATTTTTTTGTACCGCCCCTCCATCTTGTGTCCATCACCTCTTTGATGGCGTCGATGGTGGAGCGCGACTTCCTAAAGCCGTACTGGTGGTCTGACAGGGCTCCTCGCTCCTCAGCCACGCCGATTAGCCTGCTGTATATGATGCTCTCCAGGATCTTTCCCGTGGTGTCCAGCAGGCAAATCGGTCGATACGCTGAGGGTTCTCCGGAGGGCTTATTGCCTTTGGGTATTAGTACCAGGTGTTGGAGTTTCCAGCGGTTGGGAAAGTTTCCCTCTTCGAGGCATCTTTGCATCATCGTCGTAAACAGCTCTGGTCTCTTCTCGACAGCTGCTTTGATGGCTTTATTGGGGATGCCGTCGGGGCCAGGCGCTTTTTTCTCGCCTATTTTCCTGCACGCATTCTGCAGCTCGTCAACCGTGACTCGTGGGATTTGTTCCGGACCAGCTCCTTGTGTGAGGACGAACATTGTAGGAGAGTTGCTGGGGAACAGGTGTTCAACTATTGTTCTGAGCAACAATGGGCAGGTTACTTGAGGAGACCTACTGCCCCTCAGTTTCTTTATTACGATTTTATATGCTCCCCCCCAGGGATCTAGGTCTGCTTCATTGCAAAGAGTTTTAAAATAGTTTCCTTTGCTCTCCTTGATTGCCTTTTCCAGGTCGCGCCTTGCCAGCCTAAAGATGGCCAATCGTTCGTGGAACTCTGGTCTACCTCTGGAACGCTGGGATCTACGGCGTGCTTTAAGGCAAATTGCCCTGATGTTCTTGATCTTGTCGTTCCACCAATAGCAGGGTTCTCCCCTTCCGCTAATAGACCTTTTCGGAATTGCTGCATCGCATGCTGTCGAAATTGCTTGGATCAGTTTACTCGACATGTTTTCCGCTGATGTGGTGTTGGGTGGGAAGTCAGAGCTAAACGTTTCCTCAAACATTTCTTTGTCGAAAGCGGTGTCCTTCCACTTCGGCCCTGTTCGTTTGGGTCTCTGTCTGGGCCTCTCACTACCAATGTTGAATACAATCGCCTGGTGGTCGCTGTGTGTGTATTCCTCGCTGACTCGCCATTTTGTTTTGTGCAGTAGCGAGTTGCTTGCGAATGTTATGTCGATTATGGAGCTTCTACCTGCCTTGCGGAAAGTTTGTGCTGAACCTTTATTTACAAGGCCGATCTCCAACGATGCGAATGCTTCTAGGAGGGCAATCCCCCTTGCATCCGTGAATCTACTGCTCCATTCCGTAGCCCACGCGTTGAAGTCGCCGGCAATAATGACCGGGTGCTTTCCTCGTGCGTCAGCTAATAGGAGGAGCATAGCAGCTACAGAAGTGGATTCCATTTATCCGGGCAGACGCAACATAGTTCGTTACGCTGTTGGTGCTTTGGAAGACGTGGTTTCCACAGGTCCATATTGCTGCTCTCTTCGCTGTGTCCTCTGTCCAGTTGCTGCCATCTAAGGCTTTGTACGGCTCGCTGATGAGGGCAACATCCGCTTTCTTTTCTTTTGACATTTGTGCCAGAAGATCTTGTGCGGCCGCACAGCGATTAAGATTAATTTGTATAACCTTCATCATGTTTTATTGGTGAGGGCCCTTCTGAAAACCGGGCATTTTGCACTCCCAGCTACATGACCTGCGTTGTCGGGGTTAGTGGTCTTGCACCAAAAATACTTCGGCTCGTGGGAGCAGTTCTTAGCTATGTGACCCTCCGTGCCACATCTTCTACACATTTTCGAGCGGTCTTGCTCACACTGGCACTGGCGTGCGGTGTATCCAAAGCCTAAGCACCTAAAACACTTTGTTAGTGCCGTGCGTTCGCGAATACGACAGTTAGTCCAGCCAATCTTTAGCTTTCCCACCTTCAGCAGTGTATTTGCACGTGCCGCTATAGGCTTTGCGTAGACTTAATATGTCGATTTCTTTCAGCCCGGTCAGCTGGGTCTGGGATGCTAATGCGTTGCAGATATCCACTTTGGTTGTTACCTCGTCTATATCCTTGATTTCAATTGTGACGCTGTGGGTCAATGTTCTGACTGCCGCGTCTTTTCCCAGGGTTTCGCCAATTATACCCTTGAACTGGTCAGCTTTTCCTTCCGCTCCTTTTAGCTGGAAGAGAAGGTTGCCTTTTTGTGTGCGACGGATTTTTGTCGCCGATTCGCCGATATTGTTAAGCTTGGGATCCGTTATGACTTTCCGCAGTATTCCCGAGTAGGACAAGTCACCCGTCGCTGCTACAACTATCGCGTCAGGTCTTGTTTTCTCCTTGAATTTCTTCGGAGGATCCTTCTTCTTTTTTGTTTCCTTCAAGTTATTTTTTTGGCTACTATCAGTTAGTTTAGCTTTCTGTGGTTTAGGAGATTTTTGGTCTTTGACTTCTGTGTTCTCTATTTCTTCGACCTTACGAGAGATACGTTCTTTGCGGGTAGTCTTTTTCCCCGTCGCTTCTGACCGATTTTGCCGCCGTTTTGGCTCGGGTATTCCCAGTTCGGCTCCAACCTTCTTCTTGTTTTTTCCGCCGCTGCGGGTTTGATCCACGGAGATGTTTGTGAAGCGTTGTTCATCCGTATCACTTCCCTTATCATCGTGTGTCTCAATGGCTAACAGTTCGTAGAGCGCCTTGATGCCCTCGATGGCGTCTCGCATTGGTTGATGGATAGACCGTCTCTTGCCATCCTCCACCATTTCAACCAACATTTTAATCCTTTCCCCCAGTTTGTGAAAGATAGATGGGTGGCTGGTTGCTTCAGTTGTCGGCGTTTCGCGTTCTTGGTGAGTTTCGCTGTCCTCTTCGCTTCTTTGGGGCGTTGGTATTTGCCCTACTGATGATCTCTGCACCTTTGAGCTTCTTTGAAAAGCCGCTATAATCGTCTCTTCACTTCCTCCGTTTTTTAAGTTTTGTGTTGTAATCATGCTGTTTGGTCCCCACTCAAAGCCGTTATCAATGTTCGAATGTGTAGTCACCCAGGATCCCATGGTTATCTATGCAAGCAGTGAGGCCATGCGAGGGTTGACACACGCCCTTATGGGGTCGTGTGCCAGAGCCGGATCGGTGCTAACCAGGAATGTTACATCTGGACCTACACCACCAACTTAATGGCGACGTAACATTGAGCGTTCTTTGAGCCCTGCCAAGGTTTTAACGGGGCGGGGGCGTGTGTAGCATTAGCCTGAAAGCCGTTTCAACCGTATTTCACTCCAACTTACTCGGGTAACATAATACTACAGACGTCAGCCCTCATAGCTTCCAAAATCCAAATTGTTGTTTCCAGTATGCCATAATTAAGACATTAATGGGCTCGGTCTTAATGCCTAGGACATTGATGCCTAAGGCGGAGTCAAGTGTTCGGGCCGCTAGCATTCTGCGCTACGGCTTCTTCCTCCGGGGGTGGTTAGTCCGGACATGTTGGGGGTTATACCGCCGCTACTCGGTCACCAGAGCCTCGATAGTCTAAGGCAGGGTACACCACGTGCAGGTGAGGATGGTATTTTGTAGGTTGTGTACACCTGTGGATATGTGTTGAGATGTGTATTAACGAAATCCAAAGACTGGAGTGGATCCGACGACACCGAATTTTTCACCTAAAAAAATGTACAGTGTATAGTAAGGATTTTGGAGCCTTCCATGGCTCATCTTCCAACTGCCACAGCGGCCCAACTAGGCGTACCTACGACCTGTGTACACCTGTGGTTATGTGTTGAGATGTGTATTAACGAAATCCAAAGACTGGAGTGGATCCGACGACATCGAATTTTTCACCTAAAAAAATTTACGGTGAGTAAGGACTTTGGAGCCTTTTCATGGCAAATCTTCCAACTGCCACAGCGGCCCAACTAGGCGTATCTACGACCTGTGTACACCTGTCGTTATGTGTTGAGATGTGTATTGACGAAATCCAAAGACTGGAGTGGATCCGACGACATCGAATTTTTCACCTAAAAACATTGACAGTGTATAGAAAGGATTTTGGAGGCTTTTCATGGCTCATCTTCCAACTGCCACAGCGGCCCAACTAGGCGTACCTACGACCTGTGTACACCTGTGGTTATGTGTTGAGATGTGTATTGACGAAATCCAAAGACTGGAGTGGATCCGACGTCATCGAATTTTTAACCTAAAAACATTGACAGTGTATAGTAAGGATTTTGGAGCCTTTTCATGGCTCATCTTCCAACTGGCACAGCGGCCCAACTAGGCGTACCTACGACCTGTGTACACCTGTGGCTATGTGTTGCGATGTGTATTAACGAAATCCAAAGACTGGAGTGGATCCGACGACATCGAATTTTTCACCTAAAAGAATTGACTGTGTATAGCAAGGATTTTGGAGCCTATTCATGGCTCATCTTCCAACTGCCACAGCGGCCCAACTAGGCGCACCTACGACCTGTGTACATGTGGTTATGTGTTGAGATGTGTATTAACGAAATCCAAAGACTGGAGTGGATCCGACGACATCGAATTTTTCACCTAAAAAAATTGACAGTGTATAGCAAGGATTTTGGAGCCTTTTCATGGCTCATCTTCCAACTGCCACAGCGGCCCCAACTAGGCGTACCTACGACCTGTGGTTATGTGTTGAGATGTGTATTAACGAAATCCGAAGACTGGAGTGGATCCGACGACATCGAATTTTTCAGATAAAAAAACTGACAGTGTATAGTAAGGATTTTGGAGCCTTTTCATGGCTTATCTTCCAACTGAAACAGCGGCCCAACTGGGCGTACCTACGACCTGTGTACACCTGCGGTTATATGTTGAGATGTGTATTAACGAAATCCGAAGACTGGAGTGGATCCGACGACATCGAATTTTTCACCTAAAAAAATTGACAGTGTATAGCAAGGATTTTGGAGCCTTTTCATTTCTCATCTTCCAACTGCCACAGCGGCCCCACTAGGAGTACCTACGACCTGTGGTTGTGTGTTGAGATGTGTATTAACGAAATCCGAAGACTGGAGTGGATCCGACGACATCGAATTTTTCACCTAAAAAAATGTACAGTGTATAGTATGCATTTTGGAGCCTTTTCATGGCTCATCTTCCAACTGGCACAGCGGCCCAACTAGGCGCTTTGATATGGGAAACCGCATGTAGTTTCTTGACACGGTCCAGAAACTATTTGCGGATTGGGTATGGGAAACCGCATTTAGACACCGGCCAGTGTCCAGAAACTATTTGCGGATTGGGTGTGTGAAACCGCATTTAGTTTCTGGACATAAGCCGGTATCCAGAAACTAAATGCGGGTTCCCATACCCAATCCGCATTTAGTTTCTGGACACCGGCTAGTGTCCAGAAATTCAATGCGGAGTGGGTAAGGGAAACCGCATTTAGTTTCTGGACACCTGCTAGTGTCCAGAAACTAAATGCGGATTGGGTATGGGAAACCGTATTTAGTTTCTGGACAGCAGCTAGTGTCCAGAAACTAAATGTGGATTGGGTATGGGAAACCGCATTTAGTTTCTGGACAACGGCTAGTGTCCAGAAACTCAATGCGGTTTGCAGCTAGTGTCCAGAAACTAAATGCGGATTGGGTATGGGAAACCGCATTTAGTTTCTGGACAGCAGCTAGTGTCCAGAAACTAAATGCGGATTGGGTAGCAGCTATTGTCCAGAAACTAAATACGGTTTGGGTATGGAAAACCGCATTTAGTTTCTGGACACCGGCTAGTGTCCAGAAACTCAATGCGGAGTGGGTAAGGGAAACCGCATTTAGTTTCTGGACACCGGCTAGCGTCCAGAAACTAAATCCGGATTGGGTATGGGAAGCCGCATTTAGTTTCTGGACACCGGCTAATGTCCAGAAACTAAATGCGGATTGGGTATGGGAAACCGTATTTAGTTTCTGGACACCGGCTAGCGTCCAGAAACTAAATCCGGATTGGGTATGGGAAGCCGCATTTAGTTTCTGGACAGCAGCTGGTGTCCAGAAACTAAATACGGATTTGGTATGGGAAACCGCATTTAGACACCGGCTAGTGTCCAGAAACTCAATGCGGATTGGGTATGGGAAACCGCATTTAGACACCGGCTAGTGTCCAGAAACTAAATGCGGATTGGGTATGGGAAACCGCATTTAGTTTCTGGACACCGGCTAGTGTCCAGAAACTAAATGCGGATTGGGTATGGCAAACCGCATTCATTTCCTGGACACCGCATTTAGTTTCTGGACAATAGCTGTAGTCCAGAAACTAAATGCGGATTGGGTATGTGACACCGCATTTAGTTTCTGGACAGCAGCTATGGTCCAGAAACTAAATGCGGATTGGGTATGGGAAACCGTATTTAGTTTCTGGACAGCAGCTAGTGTCCAGAAACTAAATGTGGATTGGGTATGGGAAACCGCATTTAGTTTCTGGACACCGGCTAGTGTCCAGAAATTCAATGCGGAGTGGGTAAGGGAAACCGCATTTAGTTTCTGGACACCGGCTAGTGTCCAGAAACTAAATGCGGATTGGGTATGGGAAACCGTATTTAGTTTCTGGACAGCAGCTAGTGTCCAGAAACTAAATGTGGATTGGGTATGGGAAACCGCATTTAGTTTCTGGACACCGGCTAGTGTCCAGAAACTCAATGCGGTTTGCAGCTAGTGTCCAGAAACTAAATGCGGATTGGGTATGGGAAACCGCATTTAGTTTCTGGACAGCAGCTAGTGTCCAGAAACTAAATGCGTATTGGGTATGGGAAACCGCATTTAGTTTCTGGACACCGGCTAGTGTCCAGAAACTCAATGCGGTTTGCAGCTAGTGTCCAGAAACTAAATGCGGATTGGGTATGGGAAACCGCATTTAGTTTCTGGACACCGGCTAGTGTCCAGAAACTCAATGCGGAGTGGGTAAGGGAAACCGCATTTAGTTTCTGGACACCGGCTAGCGTCCAGAAACTAAATCCGGATTGGGTATGGGAAGCCGCATTTAGTTTCTGGACACCGGCTAGTGTCCAGAAACTAAATGCGGATTGGGTATGGGAAGCCGTATTTAGTTTCTGGACAGCAGCTAGTGTCCAGAAACTTAATGTGGATTGGGTATGGGAAACCGCATTTAGTTTCTGGACACCGGCTAGTGTCCAGAAACTCAATGCGGTTTGCAGCTAGTGTCCAGAAACTAAATGCGGATTGGGTATGGGAAACCGCATTTAGTTTCTGGACAGCAGCTAGTGTCCAGAAACTAAATGCGGATTGGGTATGGGAAACCGCATTTAATGCGGATTGGGTATGGGAAACCGTATTTAGTTTCTGGACAGCAGCTAGTGTCCAGAAACTAAATGCGGATTGGGTATGGGAAACCGCATTTAGTCTCTGGACACCGGCTAGTGTCCAGAAACTCAATGCGGATTGTGTATGGGAAACCGCATTTAGTTTCTGGACAGCAGCTAGTGTCCAGAAACTAAATGCGGATTGGGTATGGGAAATCGCATTTAGTTTCTGGACACCGGCTAGTGTTTCCCATACCCAATCCGCATTTAGTTTCTGGACAGCAGCTAGTGTTCAGAAACTAAATGCGGATTGGGTATGGGAAATCGCATTTAGTTTCTGGACACCGGCTAGTGTCCAGAAACTCAATGCGGATTGGGTATTTGAAACCGCATTTAGTTTCCGGACAGCAGCTAGTGTCCAGAAACTAAATGCGGATTGGGTATGGGAAACCGCATTTAGTTTCTGGACACCGGCTAGTGTCCAGGAACTAAATGCGGATTTTGTATGTGAAACCGCATTTAGTTTCTAGATAGCAGCTAGTGTCTAGAAACTAAATGCGGATTGGGTATGGGAAACCGCATTTAGTTTCTGGACACCAATTAGCCGGTGTCCAGAGACTAAATGCGGTTTGGGTATGGGAAACCGCATTCAGTTTTTGGACACCAGCTATTGTCCAGAAACTAAATGCGGTTTCCCATACCCAAACCGCATTTAGACAGCAGCTAGTGTCCAGAAACTAAATACGGATTGGGTATGGGAAACCGCTTTTAGACACCGGCTAGTGTCCAGAAACTAAATGCGGTTTGGGTATGGGAAACCGCATTTAGTTTCTGGACAGCAGCTGGTGTCCAGAAACTAAATACGGATTGGGTATGGGAAACCGCATTTAGACACCGGTTAGTGTCCAGAAACTAAATGCGGTTTGGGTATGGGAAACCGCATTTAGTTTCTGGACACCGGCTAGTGTCCAGAAACTAAATGCGGATTGGGTATGGGAAACCGCATTTAGTTTCTGGACACCGGCTAGTGTCCAGAAACTAAATGCGGATTGGGTATGGGAAACCGCATTTAGTTTCTGGACACCGGCTAGTGTCCAGAAACTCAATGCTAACAAGACAGTAGCTGCTGTCCAAAACAAAATTAGTTTCTGGACAGCAGCTACTGTCCAGAAACTAAATGCGGATTGGGTATGGCAAACCGCATTTATTTCCTGGACACCGGCTAGTGTCCAGGAACTAAATGCGGATTTTTTATGTGAAACCGCATTTAGTTTCTGGATAGCAGCTAGTGTCCAGAAATTAAATGCGGATTGGGTATGGGAAACCGCATTCAGTTTCTGATTGCGGATTGGGTACGGGAAACCGCATTTATTTCCTGGACACCGGCTAGTGTCCAGAAACTAAATCCGGATTTTAGTTTAGTTAGTTTAGTTTATTGTCCCAATGTAATAACAAATATATAAGAACAAAAATATAAAAGTGTTTAAGTATGCCTCCTAACATTTCCATGAAGTTATCCCTGCAATGCTGGATTAAACCTTGAAGCGGTAGAAGAGAATCCATGTAAAATGCCAGTCGGCTTACATATACATTATAAATTTAAAGACATTTACACATGCAATATAATTAAGACAATACGAATCTGCGAAGCCTAAGGGCTTTTCTGCAGAAGATTATACATACAATTTTTTAGCATACATTATTGAGTAATTCTTATAATAGATGGGAATATATAATAAATTGTGATTATTGTTAGATTTATTCGAGATTTATGTTGTTCAATAGTACATATTTCTTAATCTCCTTCTTTCTTATATGCACAGCATGAATGTTGCATAGGGCTCGTGGCAGTTGATTAAAGGTAGTTGGTACTGCAAAAGATAATTGTTTTTTTCCGTAGGTGTTGTGTATCCTTGGGATTTTAAGAAGACCTTCCGCTCTTTGTCTCGTGTTGACCTCATGATCAATTGGTTGTTTAAATCGATGATCGGAATACGTTTCATTTATTAAATTAAAGAGAAAAAGTTTTTTAATGGTTAATAAACTAAGATCATCTATTGAATGCTGACAATACCTCTCTCCAAATTTTGCCCGTAAAAGGATTTTAAATATTCTATTCTGGGACCTCTGTACCTCCATTATCCTGTATTGCGCTGCGTTCCCCCATGCAATAATTCCGTACTGCAGTATCGACTCCACCAATGAGTAGTATGCTTGCTTTAGGACACTGAATGGGGTATAATTGCTCAGATGATAAAGAGCGTAAGTAGACTGCCGAAGTCGTTTGCATAGATATTTGATGTGGTGATCCCATTTAAAATTGTAGTCTACTTCAACTCCAAGGTATCTATATACGTCAACTGTGTCTATATAATCTGTGCAAGTATCCGTAAGGATCAAAGAATTTGAATTTTTGTGCAAACACTCAAAACTGTGGAACCGTATTTTGATTGGTGTACGAACTATATGGGGTGGCCGAATATGCATTACTTTGGTTTTCTTAACATTAATAATAAGTCCATTATCATGACACCAACGTACGATATTATCAAACTCAGATTGCATAGTCTGAGTAGCACGGTCTATATTTTTGTTGCTCACCACAATAGCCGTATCATCAGCATATTGGAATCCTATGCTATTTTGCAGTACTGATAGCATATCATTCACATAGATAATAAATAGTAGGGGTCCTAGGATAGATCCTTGTGGCACACCCAGTTCAACATTTTGCGGGTTACTGAAGCAGTTCGAAATTTTGACCTTAAACTTTCTGTCACATAGATAGCTAGCAAACCAATCCAATATTGCACCTCGGATGCCTATTTTTTCCAGTTTACTGATAGTTCGTTTATGACAAAGTGTGTCGAAGGCCTTTTTAAAATCAATAAAGATTACCAGCGAGTGATGGTTCTTATTTAAATTAGTGTTGATTATGTTTGCAAACTCTTTGAGTAGTTGGTTAACATTTCTGTTTCTCAAGATCCCATACTGATTTTCATTAATGATTTTATACTTGGCAATATAGTCTTGCAATCTGTTTGCCATTACTTCTTCCATTATCTTATCTATCACTGGTAGAATAGAGATTGGACGGTAGTTCGAAGGATCATCTTTTTTTCCTGATTTATATATGGGTCGAACTATTGCTATTTTGAGTGTCTTTGGGAACCGTCTTTCTTCCAATGACATGTTTACAAGCTGGGTAGTTACCGGTACTAAAGCATTGGCATTGTACTTGAAATCTTTAACTCTGATATTGTCTACCCCAGGAGACTTATTAACACTCATTTTGCTTATAATGTTGCGAATATCACCGTCCGATACATATTCTAGGAACATGGATTGAGTTACACTTGATTCGTTAAAATTTTGTGTTCTTAAGTCACATCTATGAATAATGGACTTAATTTCCTCCGAAAATTGCTTAGCGAATTTATTTGTTATGCTATCTATATTTGTATCTGATTGGAAGTTTCGAGTGATTATTTCATCAATATTGTTAGGCATTTTTCCTAAGATGTTATTTATTAGCCTCCAGGTATTCTTTGGATCTTTTCTGTATTCCGCAAATTTGTTCATGTAGTACTCTGATTTTACATTTTTTATTCTTTTATTGACGTAGTTACGGAAATTTTTGTATAAAGCTTCATAACTCTTGCACCTTCTATTGTTTCTCCATTTGTTATAAAGCTTATCTCTTTCCTTGCATAGATTTATTATTTCGACTGTCATCCACGGATTTTGTTGTTCTCTTTTTCTTATTCTGATATTTATACGAGATTTTTCATAGACTTTATTGAAAGTGTGGACAATCTTTTCATAAAAATCATCAACACTTGTTGCATCTTCTAAAATACTCCAGTCAATCGTCGATAGTAGTTCATGTACTCTATTTTCACTTAGTATAGTTTTTTGCAATGTCTTGCTATGGGAGTTAGTGTCTTTTGGTATACCGCACATTAATGTGTAGTGATCCGATACGTTTGTTTCCACAATAGCTGCATAGATTTTATCATATCAACTTCTTACTAAACAGTGATCGATAGTAGTGCTTGAACCTCTATTTAGATCAACTCTTGTATTAGAAAGAGCTAAGTTTTGTAGGCCTTTGGAATTGATCATCTCTAAATATCTCGCTGTGTTTAATTCTTCATCTACCTGAACATCTATGTTTATATTTATGTCTCCCATAACTATGATATTTTGTCTTGCGTTGATTGAGTTTATGTGATTTTCCAATTCTTCGATGAAGTTGCTTTCACTCAGCTTTGGTGGTCGATAAATTGCTAATATGTTTAGTTCTTTTTCGATTACTTTGATTTGAATCTGTATGTTTTCGTAGTGCGTAGTATTATAATCAATTTTTTCATAAGATATTTCTTTTCTTACATACAGTGCAATTCCACCGCCATTTCTATTTTGTCTGTTTACGAATTCTGCGTTGAACCCGTCTAGCTGATAAAAACAGTTCTCCTCATCACAAATATTGGTTTCAGCCAAAATAATTATTTTTACAAAACGAATTACGCTCTTAATGTTACACATAAATAAATCCCAATTTTTCCTTAGTGACCTAATATTTAAATATACACATAGAAATTCTAAATTTTCCATCTCATTATTGTTGGTGTCATTAAACGTATTATGTACCCTATAATTGATAGTTGACATTTGAACACACTCATTTGCATAGGCATCATTGATGTCAGCCATATTAGTGATATCGATTTGTTCTGTTGTTTTGACGTGTGACAGAGATCGGTATTATGCTATTTTGTTTACGTCGTCGACATCAGCAATTCGCAGAACTGTTGTGCCTTCGTCTTTGCGTGCCAGAATTTTACCATCTCGGATCCACACAAACTTCCAAGCAACAGTCCTGGCTTTTGTTTTCGCTTGCCATAATAGTTGTTTGTTCGCTGCCGTTAGCTGGCTGTTTATGTAGACCTTGCTGTTTAAAATTTCGGTTTTTTTACTTTCGCTGATGTCGTGCAAATTCAGGTTTAGTTTAGCATTCTTCACTAATAGCGGGCCTTTTACTTTGGCAAAGTGTATCATTTTTTCTTTGCACATTGAATTTGTGAACGATACAACTATTTTTGGTGCTTTTGTGTTTTGTTTTGTGTTCAAGCGGTAGACATTATCAATATCGGTATTATTTATGTCGGTACCAATTGCTCTTGCTACTTCGGTTACCATTTCTGTTAATTTTTCACCTTTTGTGTATGGTACATTTGTTATTTCGATATTGTTTTTGATTATTTGTTGTTCCATTCTGTTTATTTGTCTTTGCATGTTTAATATTATTGTGTCTTTATATTCGCATTGTGATTTTAACTCGTTGGTCTGTCCTGTCAGTGCATGCAAGAGTTCATTGTTTTTGTTGATTGTCTGCGTCATGTCATCGTACCCCTTTGATAGAAACTCCACCGATCTTAAGTATTCCTTCAGCGTTTCCTTAATATCTGTGATGTCTTTTTTAACATCAGCGCTGAGTACTTCAGCAGAGCTAACATTTTCGTTTCTCTCTGCAGGTCTATCTTCTCGAGGAGTTTGATCTCCGGCAGGACGTGAACGGCAATATTGGCACTTCCAGGACTTCTTCTGGTCGGTGGACATCCCCCTGAAAGTTCTGGCTGTGATGGTTGTACAGCCGAAATGCAACTTCCTGGTACAAGAGGAGCACCTTACACAGTCATTGTCGCTGAAGATTTCTTCCTCACAGTTTCCGCACCTCACCATTTTTGGTTTTTTTATTACGAAGGAAAATATGCTCGTATATAGGAAAATTGAGAAATAAATCTAGTTACCACCTTTGCTTTTTTATTTTTTAACTTGAGTTATCACTATATTATTATATATGTACACTTATAGAAGACGTCTTTACGCTTCAAGAATTACTTTGCTAGTGAGCTAGTGTCCAGAAACTAAATGCGGTTTGGGTATGGGAAACCGCATTTAGTTTCTGGACAGCAGCTAGTGTCCAGAAACTAAATACGGATTGGGTATGGGAAACTGCATTTAGACACCGGCTAGTGTCCAGAAACTAAATGCGGATTTTGTATGGAAAACCGCATTTAGTTTCTGGACACCGGCTAGTGTCCAGAAACTCAATGCGGATTGGGTATGGGAAAACGCATTTAGTTTCTGGACAGCAGCTAGTGTCCAGAAACTAAATGCGGATTGGGTATGGGAAACCGCATTTAGTTTCTGGACAGCAGCTAGTGTCCAGAAACTAAATGCGGATTGGGTATGGAAAACCGCATTTAGTTTCTGGACAGCAGCTAGTGCCCAGAAACTAAATGCGGATTGGGTATGGGAAACCGCATTTAGTTTCTGGACAGCAGCTAGTGTCCAGAAACTAAATGCGGATTGGGTATGGAAAACCGCATTTAGTTTCTGGACAGCAGCTAGTGCCCAGAAACTAAATGCGGATTGGATATGGGAAACCGCATTTAGTTTCTGGACAGCAGCTAGTGTCCAGAAACTAAATGCGGATTGGGTATGTGAAACCGCATTTAGTTTCTGGACAGCAGCTAGTGTCCAGAAACTAAATGCGGATTGGGTATGGGAAGCGGCATTTAAGTTCTTGACACCGGCTAGTGTCCAGAAACTAAATGCGGATTGGGTATGGGAAACCGTATTTAGTTTCCGGACGGCAGCTAGTGTCCAGAAACTAAATGCGGATTGGGTATGGGAAACCGCATTTAGTTTCTGGACACCGGCTAGTGTCCAGAAACTCAATGCGGATTGGGTATGAGAAACCGCATTTAGTTTCTGGACACCGGCTAGTGGCCAGAAACTCAATGCGGATTGGGTATGGGAAAATGCATTTAGTTTCTGGACAGCAGCTAGTGTCCAGAAACTCAATGCGGATTGGGTATGGGAAACCGCATTTAGTTTCTGGACACCGGCTAGTGTCCAGAAACTCAATGCGGATTGGGTATGGGAAAACGCATTTAGTTTCTGGACAGCAGCTAGTGTCCAGAAACTAAATGCGGATTGGGTATGGGAAACCGCATTTAGTTTCTGGACAGCAGCTAGTGTCCAGAAACTAAATGCGGATTGGGTATGGAAAACCGCATTTAGTTTCTGGACAGCAGCTAGTGCCCAGAAACTAAATGCGGTTTGGATATGGGAAACCGCATTTAGTTTCTGGACAGCAGCTAGTGTCCAGAAACTAAATGCGGATTGGGTATGTGAAACCGCATTTAGTTTCTGGACAGCAGCTAGTGTCCAGAAACTAAATGCGGATTGGCTATGGGAAGCGGCATTTAGGTTCTTGACACCGGCTAGTGTCCAGAAACTAAATGCGGATTGGGTATGGGAAACCGCATTTAGTTTCTGGACACCGGCTAGTGTCCAGAAACTCAATGCGGATTGGGTATGGGAAAACGCATTTAGTTTCTGGACAGCAGCTAGTGTTCAGAAACTAAATGCGGATTGGGTATGGGAAACCGCATTTAGTTTTTGGACAGCAGCTACTGTCCAGAAACTAAATGCGGATTGGGTATGGGAAACCGCATTTAGTTTCTGGACAGCAGCTAGTGTCCAGAAACTCAATGCGGATTGGGTATGGGAAACCGCATTTAGTTTCTGGACACCGGCTAGTGTCCAGAAACTCAATGCGGATTGGGTATGGGAAAACGCATTTAGTTTCTGGACAGCAGCTAGTGTCCAGAAACTAAATGCGGATTGGGTATGGGAAACCGCATTTAGTTTCTGGACAGCAGCTAGTGTTCAGAAACTAAATGCGGATTGGGTATGGGAAACCGCATTTAGTTTTTGGACAGCAGCTACTGTCCACAAACTCAATGCGGATTGGGTATGGGAAACCGCATTTAGTTTCTGGGCACCGGCTAGTGTTAGAAACTAAATGCGGATTGGGTATGGGAAACCGCATTTAGTTTCTGGGCACCGGCTAGTGTTAGAAACTAAATGCGGATTGGGTATGGAAAATCGCATTTAGTTTCTGGACACCGGCTAGTGTCCAGAAACTCAATGCGGATTGGGTATTTGAAACCGCACTTAGTTTCCGGACAGCAGCTAGTGTCCAGAAACTAAATGCGGATTGGGTATGGGAAACCGCATTTAGTTTCCGGACAGCAGCTACTGTCCAGAAACTAAATGCGGATTGGGTATGGGAAACCGCATTTAGTTTCTGGACAGCAGCTAGTGTCCAGAAACTAAATGCGGATTGGGTATGGGAAACCGCATTTAGTTTCTGGACAGCAGAAAGTGTCCAGAAACTAAATTATGATTGGGTATGGGAAACCGCATTTAGTTTCTGGACAGCAGCTAATGTCCAGAAACTAAATGCGGTTTGGGTATGGGAAAACCGCATTCAGTTTCTGGACAGCAGCAAGTGTCCAGAAACTAAATGCGGATTGGGTATGGGAAACCGCATTTAGTTTCTGGACAGCAGCAAGTGTCCAGAAACTAAATTATGATTGGGTATGGGAAACCGCATTTAGTTTCTGGACAGCAGTTAGTGTCCAGAAACTAAATGCGGATTGGGTATGGGAAACCGCATTTAGTTTCTGGACAGCAGCAAGTGTCCAGAAACTAAATTATGTTTGGGTATGGGAAACCGCATTCAGTTTCTGGACAGCAGCTACTGTCCAGAAACTAAATGCGGATTGGGTATGTGAAATCGCATTTAGTTTCTGGACACCGGCTAGTGTCCAGAAACTCAATGCGGATTGGGTATTTGAAACCGCATTTAGTTTCCGGACAGCAGCTAGTGTCCAGAAACTAAATGCGGATTGGGTATGGGAAATCGCATTTAGTTTCTGGACAGCGTCTAGTGTCCAGAAACTCAATGCGGATTGCGTATGGGAAACCGCATTTAGTTTCTGGACAGCAGCTAGTGTCCAGAAACTAAATGCGGATTGGGTATGGGAAACCGCATTTAGTTTCTGGACAGCAGCTAGTGTCCAGAAACTAAGTGTGGATTGGGTATGGGAAATCGCATTTAGTTTCTGGACAGCAGCTAGTGTCCAGAAACTGAATGCGGTTTGGGTATGGGAAACCGCATTTATTTTCTGGACAGCAGCTAGTGTCCAGAAACTAAATGCGGATTGGGTATGGGAAATCGCATTTAGTTTCTGGACAGCGTCTAGTGTCCAGAAACTCAATGCGGTTTGGGTATGGGAAACCGCATTCAGTTTCTGGACAGCAGCTACTGTCCAGAAACTAAATGCGGATTGGGTATGGGAAATCGCATTTAGTTTCTGGACACCGGCTAGTGTTCAGAAACTCAATGCGGATTGGGTATGGGAAACCGCATTTAGTTTCTGGACACCGGCTAGTGTCCAGAAACTCAATGCGGATTGGGTATGGGCAACCGCATTTAGTTTCTGGACAGCAGCTTGTGTCCCGAAACTAAATGCGGATTGGGTATGGGAAACCGCATTTAGTTTCTGGACACCGGCTAGTGTCCAGAAACTAAATGCGGATTAGGTATGGGAAACCGCATTTAGTTTCTGGACACCGGCTAGTGTCCAGAAACTAAATGCGGATTGGGTATGGGAAACCGCATTTAGTTTCTGGACACCGGGCAGTGCCCAAAAACTAAATCCGGATTGGGTATGGGAAACCGCATTTAGTTTCTGGACACCGGCTAGTGTCCAGAAACTAAATGCGGATTGGGTATGGGAAATCGCATTTAGTTTCTGGACACCGGCTAGTGTCCAGAAACTCAATGCGCATTGGGTATTGGAAACCGCATTCAGTTTCTGGACAGCAGCTAGTGTCCAGAAACTAAATGCGGATTGGGTATGGGAAACCGCATTTAGTTTCTGGACAGCAGCTAGTGTCCAGAAACTCAATGCGGATTGGGTATGTGAAACCGCATTTAGTTTCTGGACAGCAACTAGTGTCCAGAAACTAAATGCGGATTGGGTATGGGAAGCCGCATTTAGTTTCTGGACAGCAGCTAGTGTCCAGAAACTAAATGCGGATTGGGTATGGGAAACCGCATTTAGTTTCTGGACAGCAGCTAGTGTCCAGAAACTAAATGCGGATTGGGTATGGGAAACCGCATTTAGTTTCTGGACAGCAGCTAGTGACCAGAAACTAAATGCGGATTGGGTATGGGAAACCGCATTTAGTTTCTGGACAGCAGCTAGTGTCCAGAAACTAAATGCGGATTGGGTATGGGAAACCGCATTTAGTTTCTGGGCACAGGCTAGTGTCCAGAAACTAAATGCGGATTGGGTATGGGAAACCGTTACCGGACACCGGCCAGTGTCCAAAAACTAAATGCGGATTGGGTATGGGAAACCGCATTTAGTTTCTGGACACCATTTTGACACAGGCTAGTGTCCAGAAACTAAATGCGGATTGGGTACGGTAAACCGTATTTAGTTTCTGGACACCGGCTAGTGTCCAGAAACTAAATGCGGATTGGGTATGGGAAACCGCATTTAGTTTCTGGACACCGGCTAATGTCCAGCAGCTAGTGTCCAGAAACTAAATGCGGATTGGGTATTGGAAACCGCATTTAGTTTCTGGACACCGGCTAGTGTCCAGAAACTAAATGCGGATTGGGTATGGGAAACCGCATTTAGTTTCTGGACAGCAGCTAGTGTCCAGAAACTAAATGCGGATTGGGTATTGGAAACCGCATTTAGTTTCTGGACACCGGCTAGTGTCCAGAAACTAAATGCGGATTGGGTATGGGAAACCGCATTTAGTTTCTGGACAGCAGCTAGTGTCCAGAAACTAAATGCGGATTGGGTATGGGAAACCGCATTTAGTTTCTGGACAGCAGCTAGTGTCCAGAAACTAAATGCGGATTGGGTATGGGAAACCGCATTTAGTTTCTGGACACCGGCTAGTGTCCAGAAACTCAATGCGGATTGGGTACGGTAAACCGTATTTAGTTTCTGGACACCGGCTAGTGTCCAGAAACTAAATGCGGATTGGGTATGGGAAACCGCATTTAGTTTCTGGACAGCAGCTAGTGTCCAGAAACTAAATGCGGATTGGGTATGGGAAACCGCATTTAGTTTCTGGACACCATTTTGACACCGGCTAGTGTCCAGAAACTCAATGCGGATTGGGTATGGGAAACCGCATTTAGTTTCTGGACAGCAGCTAGTGTCCAGAAACTAAATGCGGATTGGGTATGGGAAACCGCATTTAGTTTCTGGACACCGGCCAGTGTCCAAAAACTAAATGCGGATTGGGTATGGGAAACCGCATTTAGTTTCTGGACAGCAGCTTGTGTCCAGAAACTAAATGCGGATTGGGTATGGGAAACCGCATTTAGTTTCTGGACACCGGCTAGTGTCCAAAAACTAAATGCGGATTGGGTATGGGAAACCGCATTTAGTTTCTGGACAGCAGCTTGTGTCCAGAAACTAAATGCGGATTGGGTATGGGAAACCGCATTTAGTTTCTGGACAGCAGCTATTGTCCAGAAACTAAATGCGGTTTGGGTATGGGAAACCAGCAGCTAGTGTCCAGAAACTAAATGCGGATTGGGTATTGGAAACCGCATTTAGTTTCTGGACACCGGCTAGTGTCCAGAAACTCAATGCGGATTGGGTATGGGAAACCGCATTTAGTTTCTGGACAGCAGCTAGTGTCCAGAAACTAAATGCGGATTGGGTATGGGAAACCGCATTTAGTTTCTGGACACCGGCCAGTGTCCAAAAACTAAATGCGGATTGGGTATGGGAAACCGCATTTAGTTTCTGGACAGCAGCTTGTGTCCAGAAACTAAATGCGGATTGGGTATGGAAACCGCATTTAGTTTCTGGACACCGGCTAGTGTCCAAAAACTAAATGCGGATTGGGTATGGGAAACCGCATTTAGTTTCTGGACAGCAGCTTGTGTCCAGAAACTAAATGCGGATTGGGTATGGGAAACCGCATTTAGTTTCTGGACAGCAGCTATTGTCCAGAAACTAAATGCGGATTGGGTATGGGAAACCGCATTTAGTTTCTGGACACCGGCTAGTGTCCAAAAACTAAATGCGGATTGGGTATGGGAAACCGCATTTAGTTTCTGGACAGCAGCTTGTGTCCAGAAACTAAATGCGGATTGGGTATGGGAAACCGCATTTAGTTTCTGGACAGCAGCTATTGTCCAGAAACTAAATGCGGTTTGGGTATGGGAAACCGCATTTAGTTTCTGGATACCGGCTAGTGTCCAGAAACTCAATGCGGATTGGGTATGGGAAACCGCATTTAGTTTCTGGACAGCAGCTAGTGTCCAGAAACTAAATGCGGATTGGGTATGGGAAACCGCATTTAGTTTCTGGACAGCAGCTAGTGTCCAGAAACTAAATGCGGATTGGGTATGGGAAACCGCATTTAGTTTCTGGACACCGGCTAGTGTCCAGAAACTCAATGCGGATTGGATATGGGAAACCGCATTTAGTTTCTGGACAGCAGCTAGTGTCCAGAAACTAAATGCGGATTGGGTATGGGAAACCGCATTTAGTTTCTGGACACCGGCCAGTGTCCAAAAACTAAATGCGGATTGGGGACACCGGCTAGTGTCCAAAAACTAAATGCGGATTGGGTATGGGAAACCGCATTTAGTTTCTGGACAGCAGCTTGTGTCCAGAAACTAAATGCGGATTGGGTATGGGAAACCGCATTTAGTTTCTGGACAGCAGCTATTGTCCAGAAACTAAATGCGGTTTGGGTATTTGAAACCGCATTTAGTTTCTGGACACCGGCTAGTGTCCAGAAACTCAATGCGGATTGGGTATGGGAAACCGCATTTAGTTTCTGGACAGCAGCTAGTGTCCAGAAACTAAATGCGGATTGGGTATGGGAAACCGCATTTAGTTTCTGGACAGCAGGTAGTGTCCAGAAACTAAATGCTGTTTGGGTATGGGAAACCGCATTCAGTTTCTGGACAGCAGCTAGTGTCCAGAAACTAAATGCGGATTGGGTATGGGAAACCGCATTTAGTTTCTGGACAGCAGCTAGTGTCCAGAAACTAAATGCGGATTGGGTATGGGAAACCGCGTTTAGTTTCTGGACAGCAGGAAGTGTCCAGAAACTAAATGCGGATTGGGTATGGGAAATCGCATTTAGTTTCTGGACACCGGCTAGTGTCCAGAAACTCAATGCGGATTGGGTATGGGAAACCGCATTTAGTTTCTGGATACCGGCTAGTGTCCAGAAACTCAATGCGGATTGGGTATGGGAAACCGCATTCAGTCTCTGGTGGGTATGGGAAACCGCATTTAGTTTCTGGACAGCAGCTAGTGTCCAGAAACTAAATGCGGATTGGGTATGGGAAATCGCATTTAGTTTCTGGACACTAGCCGGTGTCCTGGAACTAAATGCGGTTTCCCATACCCAATCCGCATTTAGTTTCTGGACACTAGCTGCTGTCCAGAAACTAAATGCGGTTTCCCATACCCAATCCGCATTTAGTTTCTGGACACTAGCTGCTGTCCAGAAACTAAATGCGGCTTCCCATACCCAATCCGCATTGAGTTTCTGGACACTACCTGCTGTCCAGAAACTAAATACGGTTTTCCATACCCAATCCGCATTTAGTTTCTGGACACTAGCTGCTGTCCAGAAACTAAATGCGGTTTCCCATACTCAATCTGCATTGAGTTTCTGGACACTAGCCGGTGTCCAGAAAATAAATGCGGTTTCCCATACCCAATCCGCATTTAGTTTCTGGACACTAGCCGGTGTCCAGAAACTAAATGCGGTTTCCCATACCCAATCCGCATTTAGTTTCTGGACACTAGCTGCTGTCCAGAAACTGAATGCGGTTTCCCATACCCAAACCGCATTTAGTTTCTGGACACTAGCCGGTGTCCATGGACACTAGCCTGTGTCCAGAAACTAAATGCGGTTTCCCATAAACAATCCGCATTTAGTTTCTGGACACTAGCTGCTGTCCAGAAACTAAATGCGGTTTCCCATACCCAATCCGCATTGAGTTTCTGGACATTAGCCGGTGTCCAGAAACTAAATGCGGTTTCCCATACCCAAACCGCATTTAGTTTCTGGACACTAGCTGCTGTCCAGAAACTAAATGCGGTTTCCCATACCCAATCCGCATTTAGTTTTTGGACACTGGCCGGTGTCCAGAAACTAAATGCGGTTTCCCATACCCAATCCGCATTTAGTTTCTGGACACTAGCTGCTGTCCAGAAACTAAATGCGGTTTCCCATACCCAATCCGCATTTAGTTTCTGGACACTAGCTGCTGTCCAGAAACTAAATGCGGTTTCCCATACCCAATCCGCATTTAGTTTCTGGACACTAGCTGCTGTCCAGAAACTCAATGCGGATTGGGTATTGGAAACCGCATTCAGTTTCTGGACAGCAGCTAGTGTCCAGAAACTAAATGCGGATTGGGTATGGGAAACCGCATTTAGTTTCTGGACAGCAGCTAGTGTCCAGAAACTAAATGCGGATTGGGTATGGGAAACCGCATTTAGTTTCTGGACAGCAGCTAGTGTCCAGAAACTAAATGCGGATTGGGTATGGGAAACCGCATTTAGTTTCTGGACACCGGCTAGTGTCCAAAAACTTAATGCGGATTGGGTATGGGAAACCGCATTTAGTTTCTGGACAGCAGCTAGTGTACAGAAACTAAATGCGGATTGGGTATGGGAAACCGCATTTAGTTTCTGGACAGCAGCTAGTGTCCAGAAACTACATGCGGATTGGGTATGGGAAACCGCATTTAGTTTCTGGACACCGGCTAGTGTTCAGAAACTCAATGCGGATTGGGTATGGGAAACCGCATTTATTTTCTGGACAGCAGCTAGTGTCCAGAAACTAAATGCGGATTGGGTATGGGAAACCGCATTTAGTTTCTGGACACCGGCCAGTGTCCAAAAACTTAATGCGGATTGGGTATTTGAAACCGCATTTAGTTTCTGGACAGCAGCTAGTGTCCAAAAACTTAATGCGGATTGGGTATGGGAAACCGCATTTAGTTTCTGGACAGCAGCTAGTGTCCAGAAACTAAATGCGGATTGGGTATGGGAAACCGCATTTAGTTTCTGGACACCGGCTAGTGTCCAGAAACTCAATGCGGATTGGGTATGGGAAACCGCATTTAGTTTCTGGACAGAAGCTAGTGTCCAGAAACACAATGCGGATTGGGTATGGGAAACCGCATTTAGTTTCTGGACAGCAGCTAGTGTCCAGAAACTAAATGCGGATTGGGTATGGGAAACCGTATTTAGTTTCTGGACACCGGCTAGTGTCCAGAAACACAATGCGGATTGGGTATGGGAAACCGCATTTAGTTTCTGGACAGCAGCTAGTGTCCAGAAACTAAATGCGGATTGGGTATGGGAAACCGCATTTAGTTTCTGGACACCGGCCAGTGTCCAAAAACTAAATGCGGATTGGGTATGGGAAACCGCATTTAGTTTCTGGACAGCAGCTAGTGTGCAGAAACTCAATGCGGATTGGGTACGGGAAACCGTATTTAGTTTCTGGACACCGGCTAGTGTCCAGAAACACAATGCGGATTGGGTATGGGAAACCGCATTTAGTTTCTGGACAGCAGCTAGTGTCCAGAAACTCAATGCGGATTGGGTACGGGAAACCGTATTTAGTTTCTGGACACCGGCTAGTGTCCAGAAACACAATGCGGATTGGGTATGGGAAACCGCATTTAGTTTCTGGACAGCAGCTAGTGTCCAGAAACTAAATGCGGATTGGGTATGGGAAACCGCATTTAGTTTCTGGACACCGGCCAGTGTCCAAAAACTAAATGCGGATTGGGTATGGGAAACCGCATTTAGTTTCTGGACAGCAGCTAGTGTCCAGAAACTCAATGCGGATTGGGTACGGGAAACCGTATTTAGTTTCTGGACACCGGCTAGTGTCCAGAAACACAATGCAGATTGGGTATGGGAAACCGCATTTAGTTTCTGGACAGCAGCTAGTATCCAGAAACTCAATGCGGATTGGGTACGGGAAACCGTATTTAGTTTCTGGACACCGGCTAGTGTCCAGAAACACAATGCGGATTGGGTATGGGAAACCGCATTTAGTTTCTGGACAGCAGCTAGTGTACAGAAACTAAATGCGGATTGGGTATGGGAAACCGCATTTAGTTTCTGGACACCGGCCAGTGTCCAAAAACTAAATGCGGATTGGGTATGGGAAACCGCATTTAGTTTCTGGACAGCAGCTAGTGTCCAGAAACTCAATGCGGATTGGGTACGGGAAACCGTATTTAGTTTCTGGACACCGGCTAGTGTCCAGAAACACAATGCGGATTGGGTATGGGAAACCGCATTTAGTTTCTGGACAGCAGCTAGTGTCCAGAAACTAAATGCGGATTGGTTATGGGAAACCGCATTTAGTTTCTGGACACAGGCTAGTGTCCAGAAACTAAATGCGGATTGGGTATGGGAAACCGCATTTAGTTTCTGGACAGCAGCTAGTGTCCAGAACCTAAATGCGGATTGGGTATGGGAAACCGCATTTAGTTTCTGGACAGCAGCTAGTGTCCAGAAACTAAATGCGGATTGGGTATGGGAAACCGCATTTAGTTTCTGGACACCGGCCAGTGTCCAAAAACTTAATGCGGATTGGGTATGGGAAACCGCATTTAGTTTCTGGACAGCATCTAGTGTACAGAAACTAAATGCGGATTGGGTATGGGAAACCGCATTTAGTTTCTGGACACCGGCCAGTGTCCAAAAACTAAATGCGGATTGGGTATGGGAAACCGCATTTAGTTTCTGGACACCGGCCAGTGTCCAAAAACTTAATGCGGATTGGGTATGGCAAACCGCATTTAGTTTCTGGACACCGGCTAGTGTCCAGAAACTCAATGCGGATTGGGTATGGGAAACCGCATTTAGTTTCTGGACAGCAGCTAGTGTCCAGAAACTAAATGCGGATTGGGTATGGGAAACCGCATTTAGTTTCTGGACACCGGCTAATGTCAGAAACTCAATGCGGATT